>JABFPB010001757.1:0-23416 GCA_022817645.1 Ceratoteleas bidentatus
ATGTATTGATTGAGGAAAATGGCATAAAACTAAAATTATAACAATATTAGTTTTATTTGTATTAAGGTTATGTTGATGTTTCGTTTTATGCCAATCATTCACAAATAAATGTTAACAAAGTGTCCAGTATTATTATTTATAGGGTTTTTTTTGTCAAAATATAACATTTGACAGCATATCAAATGTTATATTTTGCTCTGAAAAAAAAAATGATTAGAAATGATAACACAATTTGAGGTTACATTTTTGAACATGCAACACATTATTAACTGCATTTAAAAGTGTTTTACTGAAAACAGCAAGATCTCACCAAGAGTGAGTCCCCTCTTCGGGATTGAATTAAGTTTTCCATTTTTATAAAAAAAACATGAGATATAAGTGTATACAATCAGACGAACTGAACACGAAGATTTGAACCGACCCACTCAGATGGCGCTGAAGAAAAACTTTCTTGACTCAAGAAAGAATGCATTTCATAGTAAAGATAAAAGGTTTTCGCCCAAGAAAACGCAAATTACAGTGAAAACTGTTAATGTTTTCACTCAAGAAAAAAGTTCTTCGCTCAAGCCATTGGTAACTACGAACGAACAAGTATTGAGGCAAAGTGATTATTTCTGTGGGTGTGCAGTAAGTGAAAAATCGTCCACTTAAAACAATAAATGTATGTGTACTTTTTTTAGACTTTTTTTGGATATATGCCCCCGATAAGTGAAGTCTGGAAATGTCTGAAAATCTCTAAAAACGTCAGAAGACTTCTGAACAATTCTGAAAATATCTGAAAACGTCTGAAAACTTCGTACCCGCGGTATTCGGACGGCAGATTTTTCGGAATTTTTCAAACTTTTTGAAAAATTCCGAAATTTGCAGACATTTTCAGGCTTTTTATTTCTACAAGGGATAGTCACTTCTTAAGAAGTGGATATACCGTAATTATTTCAAGTGGACTAATTTTCACTTAGAATAAGTGAATATTCACTTATCACTTTATTACAACATTTCCAATGTTAAATGTTTATTTTAACAATTTTCCTGTGCAAGCTTCCCCCACTACTTTCAACAGAAACACAATTTAGAGAGACACTGTTATATCAACAAGATGGAAATAAAGGAGACAGAGATATACACATTCAAATGTCACACGTACAGACGATTAGCGACGTTGCCTAGGGAATGTGTTAAACTATTTCCATCAAAGTTTAGAAAAACTGATCGTTTTCCCCCAAATTAACCCTAGTTTAGCGATCGTTTAAACGTCTAAGAATATACGAAATTATTGGAAGCTTTGGAGAATGCTCGACGAAATTCCTGGAAGGTTCCAAGAATTATCAAAGCGAATTCCAAGAAATATCATAGGAATTCTTCAAAGTTCAAAGTTTCTCAAGACTGTAGCAGCTATAGAACAATAATTCAAATCACTTACCCCGAACAAACATAATGCCAGCAGTTTCCAATATTTTGTTCCATAACTGTTTCTGTCCGATTCAGTCTATTGAATATCAACGCTGCAATAGACTTGCCTCAAATTATAGGCTACAAGAGTTCACTGTACTCCGATCCGAAATTCCCCACAGAGGAACAGAAAAATTATACCAATTCCCCGCAATCTCAAAACCCCACTGCCCATTCAACCCAATTAATTATGCAAAGTATGATCGGCAAAAATTCTTCGAATTTAAAGAACACGCCTGGCCCTTTTTTCGTCAATTCGTTGCGTATCTACCAACGTGCTATCAGCGCCCTCTTTAGCATGCGTCCGTGAAAAAAGGCACGTCGTTAGCGTTATGGCCGACATTCCTTTAATGGCGCCCTTTTTGCTTTATATGAAAATTAAGGTCCCTCGAGCAATCATCGTTGTTTGCATTTCAATTGGCGCTCTTAATCTCCGAACTTCGCGATGACTTTATTTAAGATTCAAGAGAGGCGCGGGAATAAGGACTGCGGCGGAAAAGGGACCAGCCGAAGAGGGAAAAAAGAGGAAAAGGCGGAATTTCACGCGGCAAGTGGGCTCTCGGCGGAGTTATGTGGCAGTTATCGAAAAACGATTAAGCAGTAAGGAACGCGGCACACTTGTCGGGTTGTTTAGCCTGATTTCGTTGCGATCGTAAAACGCAAAACGCTCGCGGTTTATGCCGACTCGCGCGACACTCCAAGACAAATTCGACGCCGCCTTATATTACGGACGAATTATTCGCGGACCCGTAATTTCATTAGATTTTCACATTTAACCCGCTGTACTTAAAATTATGCTCTATAATAATGGAAGCGTTTCGCAGAATCTTCGACTTACGATGCTGGGGATATTGCTTTCCTAATTTATCGTCGTTGGTGCATTTTGTACCAGACGAAGTAATAAAACGGATTGATGGGCCGATAATCGGCTTTTTAAGGAGCAAAGGTGATCTATTTTGGATGATATTCGGATAATAAATAACAGATTTTATCTCATGTGATTTTCCAGTGCAGTTTTGGTCAAGTTTCACGTGAGACTTCTGAAGAAGCAATTGTAATTTGGCACTCGAATTACAGAAATAAAAAATGCATACCCAGCTATTTCAATTTCATACCCGCAATGACTCGTTATGAATAGAAATGAAGGAGATATATTTTATTTGATTCATGAAAATGCTTAAAAAGACGTTAAGCTTGAATCTTTTGCGAGATTTTATCGAGATTGTTCAAAGCAACAGATTCCGCAAATACGAAATTGGAAGCGAGATGAAACAAACGGATGATTTGGCCAACAAAAATGGTTGAATTAGTTTATTCAAATACGGGTATGTATTACAGCGATGTTATGGTAATTCCGGGAACAGTTAGCAGTATGGTTTATTTGCTCATACTTGTGACTAAGATCTATAAATATGGATTCCACATTTACATTTCTAGGTTAGGTTAACAATACTACGTTGATAATATATGTCGAAATTGGAGTTCGCTTGGTATAACGTTGCGCGCGTTATAGCCCGGTAATGAAGTTGCTCGAGAGCGCTGGCGAAAAAGTTGGACTTGTGCGCCATAATTTCGGTGTTTGATTGTTATTTAATTATAGCTAGGTAATTTTCGCGATATCGTCCTTTTTTCCGCCACCGCGGTTCATAAAACAGCGATATCGGGGCACCCTTTTTTCGGATTGTACTCGAGCTCTCAAGTTTAACGACGTTATTTTACGGTGTAATTAAAGCGGTGTAAACCAGACGGTGAAAAAATAAGTCGTCAATTCCAAAGTGACTCGCTCGTTCGCCAATATTAGACGTCAATTTTCCATCGACCTTAAACCGTTTTCGACGCTCGAATTACAGCGTTTTTTTCTCGCAAAAACATTTATTTGTTCAACGGAAAGCCGCGCGCCCTTTTTCCTGAAAAGCGTTCACTTTTGTCGCCTGGTTTTTGATAAACGAAGCAAATCAAAAACCGAAAAAACGGAACGCAGCAAAAACCTGCTCGCATTTAGATTTTTTCGTCATAATACGAATTCGACGCTTTCGCTGCCGAAGGAATTTCATTTAATTTTGCCGGCAATTTGTTTCCAATTTCAAAGTAAGGAATTCAGTTTCGCGAAGGCGGCAAAAAAAGTTGGCAACGCGCTTAATCCTTCGCAAATTAAATTAATATCCCGGAGTTTCGATGACCGTTTCTCAACAAGAGAATGTTTTTAATTAAACCATTGATTATCTTCGAGGACTCGTCGAGGCCAAATAGCCGGCGATTAGCGCGACAAGACGCCCGTTTTGTCGTCGGTTTATTGAAAATAACAGTTTGACGAAAGCCATCCGGCCGTTTAAAAAGTCGCGGACTCTGCAATTTGCGCGTCCGATCGATCCTTCATTACGACCAGTTTGCCACCGCGCCTATTATGTTTGCAATCCAGTTTCCCCGTCACCAGACCTAGTCGAAATATACAATTTTTTGTGACCCTCGATTTCCTTTCAGCAAACACGACTGCAGCGACAATTTTCTCCCCCCGCATTCCTGTCCCGTCCGCCGCCGTTGCGACCGAAAAAAGTCACGCGAAATTGCCCCCAACCTCATCTCATTTATGACCTTCTCTCGTGCTCATTATAAATGCGCAAAAATCTCGCGGCATGCATTAAAGATTTCGAGTTTGACACGCATCTCCCTTAATACCAGTTCTCGTTCGTCCGAATCGTCCGTGCCCCTAAACCATCACGCCTTCGACTCCTCTATTACTAGCATTATTGCTATCAATTCTCCTCCCGGAGCCTAATTTGCCTCATTTCGATGCCAGTAATTACCGGAGCCCGGTGATCAGCGGATTAAAAAATCACCGTCGGCCCCGGGGCTTCGACTTAGGTGTTTAGGTGTCATCGCACCCGCAGCCTTTTCCCGAAATTGGTCGAACCTTCGGATTTGCATTTAGCACCTGTCCCCTCGTTCCTCGGCAATTTGCCGACGTGTCATCCGGGCCTTTTTGACTTGAGTTTCGCGCCCCGAGCTAGACACGTAATGCGTGCTCTTGTCCGCCGATCCTGCGAGTCGCGATGTCCCCGAAATAAGACGTTGCCGCACCTGCCGCATGATTACCGTGGCCTGCTGCCGGCTACGCTTACGGGACGAGGATAATGACGTGGATTCGCTGGGCCGACGCCGTGAGGACTCTATCAAGGAGAGGCCGTCATCTTGAGATAGGAAGGATATGAAGTCAACTTCATATTCAACGGAATTCGACATGGGATCTGATTTGAGGATCTTTGGAAATGACATTGAGGCAGAATCGAGATGGGTTTTTGAAAATATATGTTTTGAATGAGAAAATGTTGATTCTTTATAGATATCTTAATATCTCTTCGCAAACGAGAAAAGCCTTTCACTTTCTCTCTCTTATACCGCTTAAAGAAAGAGACAAAATACTTTCCCTCACTCCGGGCGGGAATACCCACATTCCCGCCCTGACGGGCGGAATTGTGGGCTTCCCGCTCCGTCGTAAGGGAAAATATCGTACACACTACGGGGGGAATTTCGATTTCTCACTCGTTCCTTCCAGAACTCGGCTTCGCCTCGTTCCGGAAGTTCACTCGTTTCGAAATACGAAATTCCCTCCCTAGTGGTGTAATGTACTATTGTTCTGTGATTCTCAAATCCTTTTGCACTGGCTATTCGTGAGAATAAAACCCTCTTATTATAAGAATATTTCCGGTCAATGTCAACTATTATTTTTTTATTTGACAAACTTTTTATTTTTAATATAAGTACCCTAAGTTTCTCAACGTCATCCGAATACTCTGCAGGAAAACAAATCTTGTTGCAGTATTAGAAGACTTATACTTAGAAGATTGTATTCTTATCATAAACCTAATATTTTTAGGAGTGTACAGCTATGACTCAATACCGCAACAATGTCGTGCGTCCAAAAACTCTCTAGACCCAATAACTAATCCCTTCGACCCAAAACATTCTATGCAACAGTTCCTCTGTTACTCCAATTCAAACACAATTGCAGCTACTTTTTCTACAACCCCGAGTCGTTATCGATCTTGATTCAACATCGATCGTGCATTATCGTTCCCTCTGGGCACACTCGGCACATCGTCGACCCCGATTGGCGCCATTGCGAATCGTTAGCAATCGGCAAATTGGTCGACCGGACGGCTGCGCTGGGTCGACGGGCAGCTGATTGATGGCGCAACGAAAATTTGCAACGCCGGGGCGTAAACTCGGGTGCCCATTGGCTCACGCACGAGTGCCAGTCCGCCTCGGTTTTTTCGCACGATTTCCTGAAAGGATGCTACCCCGCATAATGTGCGCCCGATAACATCTTCGGGAGACTCGGCGCGAAAATGGAGTCGTTGTGTAGGAATGGACGGCGCGGGTTAATTGCGTGGGGACGTATTAAGAAGCGTTGCGCCGTCTGAATAATGTCTGGGAAAACGTTTTTGGTTGGCGCGAGTGGGAGAGTTGCAGCGAGATAAGGTCGCATGAGTATTTCGTTCGGATCCGACCGGGCCAAATTTTTTGGAAGGCGACGGTCAACGATTGCGACCAATTTCGATCTTCGCTCGAGATTAGTTTTCCGTTGGTTTATCGTAATTTTTTCGACGATTAGATCTCAAATTTGTCGGCAACGGATTAGCCTTGTTTGGCCTTTATCTGATTCATGCGAGTATTCAATGTAGCGGACTCGAGATATGCATCGAGGATAATGGGTGGAAGACGTTTGAATCCTATCGGCGACAATTGTGCGCGAGGTTCGACAGTTAGATGCACTTTGTGCAAGGTCAAATGTCGGATCACAGTTGTGGGATTCAGACTGAGAAAAAAGAGAATGTAACATTGATAAATGATCGTGTGTAATGAATGTATGTTTAATATTATTTCGGTTGGAAATAAATGCGTATGAATAGAAAAGCTTGATTTAACCCTTTTGAAATTAAATGAATTAGGACACTTCGATTTAAGTAGCGGTTTATTTATTGTCGTTACTAACGCATTTATTAAATGTATCTAGTCTTACTTTTAATGTTACACTCGAAGTAATTGGAACGGTTTTGTAAAACTTACCGTCCGATTAGTTAGCATAGTTAATCTTGATCAAATTATCCAACTTTACATACTATTCAGAAGTTATGAGTGACTGACGTCAAAGAACATTGTAGAGTTTACGTACGTTAACGTCAACAGATGTTAGTTCTTTACCATTCGCAACGGAAAATTGGATTCTAACCCAAGTTTAGAAACAAATTATGCAATAGTTTAACAATCAATAATACATAGTTATATACATTATTATATATCGAAACCCCATTTTTGCGGACAACTTACATTCTTAAGAATATTTATGTTGAGGCATAATTGTCAGTCTTTTCAATAAATTAGGTTCATTGAATCAAGCAAAAAGTTCTGAATCAAAGCAGTCAAAACTGCACTCAAACATTATACTTGTTCAGTGAAATCAATTCAAAATCTTGATTTAAAACAGCCACTGTTCGGGCCAAGATAGTGATGTCTTGAGCCAGAACTAGTCTTAAACGTATTCTTAAAGCAGATATGAAGACTGCAATACTGCCTTATGACAAAACAGAACACTCTTTTGACTCAGTACAGTTTTCTTCAAGATCTTCAATTGTTTATCTGAAGAATGTACAGTCTTGGCGAAATACGACAACTTCTGTCTTGACCCAAGTAACTTTTTCTTGACTCAAACAAGTCTTTGTAAGAGTGTAAATCCGTTAAAATTCATTAAACTAAATTCCCCCATTTCTCAAACTCTCCCCATTCCCTAGTTCGTTCCTCAGAAAAAGTTATCTGAATTCCAGAAGGCGGCTCGTGCAAAACCCGCGATACCAAAGGTTGCAAAATGAAGCCGTACTGAACGATTTGCCGTCGCCCATAACAAATTCGAGGCTAAACTGCACTGTCGGAAAATGCTTTGGTCTTGTAGCCATGTTATTGACTCGACGCTTACAATAACACACGTCTTATAAATTGCGATATAAGAAGGCCCCGCGTAAGAATGTGTTCAGCCGGCAGATAAATCGCCGAACTTACTTCTAACAAATGCGTCTGAGTCGCGCGCGGGACAGACTAACAAATGACAGTGATAAAACAAGCGTCTTTTTGGCAAGTGTATCATCGACGGGTTGGCTCGTAAAACGATTCCCTCGAACTCCAGCGGTTATTCACGCGAACGGACGGGGCGAACGAGAGTCGAGCGATCCCATCGAAGGGTTCGCGCCGTTGCTTACACCGCCAGACGGAGGAGTCCCCAGACGCGCGAGTTGCCGAAGAAAACTGCGCTTCGAAGGTCAATACTTTTGATCAATACGCCGAGGAAAGTTCGCGATCCCGCGACGCGCGTTGCATATTGATGTCGTAACGACTTAATTTGTCACTCCATTTGAAAACAACTTGGCATTGCAGTTTAAGAAGTTACGACGCGTAATAACTTCGACTGGATCGTTTGCGCGGAAAAAGAAAACGACTCGGCTGATTTTATAAACGATCTCACTTGCCTCGAGAACTCGTTATTTCGTTTCGAAGAAATCGAGCACTTGATTGCCGTTTACCGATGGGATTAATTTTGGGATTTTGTCACTGGAAGAGTCGGAGGAAATGTAAAGTTTGGAGTACATTTTGATGCACAAATCCAAAATGAACGACTTTTGCATTCAAGTGAATAAACTCCTCTCATTAATTCCAATGCTGGGTTGGAGTGAATGAGAGGAGTCCATACGTATGAAAGTTTTAATTTTAGGATGTATCGGCGTTTTTCGACTTTTTGCTTTGAAGTTGGGCTCTGGGCGTTTAAGAAACAATATCTTGCATTAAGGTGGCGTCGTGATTCGATGCGCCGACGAAATTTCCGGCGAGAATGAGGCGGCGTCAAAGTGGGGATTGATGTGTTTTTAGGTGAGTGGAAGTTGCCGAGGATTTGTGCAAAGTGTGTGGTAGATGTCGAGGGAGCAGATAAAAATCTGGGTGTTGTTTGAGGAGCACTTGCGGAGAGATATTTGGAAAAATTGTGGGAAGTAGATGGTATCTTCGCTGGGGATTTGTTATGGAAACGCGGGCGAAAAAGTTGCGCTAAATTCAAGGGAACGGTTAACCCCGGACAACTGAATTTTATTGTTGGGGTAACTAACAGAATTTATTGAATCTTGCGGTTGTAGGAAAATAATTGGATTGTTATAACAAGAATCAGATCTAGGTTACTTGGATTTATGGCAGGGTGAAGATAATAAAGTGATAGCGTATTAGGCACGATTTTCTGAAAATAATTGTTGCCTATTTGTTCAGAGTCCGTGATAAGGTTGGCGCAATTGATGAGATTTTGTGGTACTTGAAAATAGTTGTATAAAACTTGTAACGAGAATGCCGATTATTAAATTTAAGAGCTGATTCAATTATCAGCTGTTCCGCTTCGGAAAGTTGGGGCAATCAAAATGCGAAGCATATTACCTAGTTAAAGTAACGATATACGTTTGGATATCTCGACGTTAAGTTAATTTTCAACACATTTATTCAATTGCGAGACGCACTTATTCATAAATAATCTCCACACCGACGTTCGAGTGAATTTTTATCTTGATTCAATTATTTGTGCAATGTCGTACACTTATTCACAGCTAGCGTCGAATTCTTGTGGTTGTAATCAGCGAAGCAAGCTGGGATACCTACTTTATCGACGTGCAAAATTCAATTAAACTCGAACAAGCGTTACCTTTTTTTTATTGCAATGTTCGCGGTGGCCCTTTTATTTTATCTGCAATTAAACTTACTTAAAATCCAACTTACCTTTCTATAAATCACCGCGGACACTTTGAAAAACGCGAGTTATGAATTAAAAAACACATATCTGATTCAGTCCCGCCGATAACACTACGAATACTTTTTCCAGTGTAACCTAATTCAATTTCGCTTTTAATCTAGACCAACGTGATCTTTATTGTGCGACCAGGCCTAATCTTGCAGGACGTATTTTAAACTTGAATTCGATGAAATGGAAAACGTACCCTGACAGAATTCTTGTCGGGTCACGATTTTCTTGATCTACACCTAAAGACGACAATCTACCATTTTGCATTCGAAATATCTCTGTTTAGTAAAACAACTTTTGCAAAAAAATCTACTTTCCGGTAATCATGAAGAATATACACGAAAAACATTTCAGCATTTAAATTTACGATACCTTCACAGATTACTTGAGATTGATTTGGAGATCTATTACCTTACATTAAATTACTATAATCTTTGCTAAACAACAGATAATATCTTTTCCTTTGAGGCAAAACCAATTGAGACCTTTTTTTAGATATTTAAGTTTAAAGTTTTAAAAGGAAACTTTTGTATTTCTTGTTTTTTAATCCTGTGTATTATTCTGTGTATTTTTATTCGACACTATTTACAAAATAAAATTAATTTAGGAAATCACGCTTGAAACTTTTTTAATTACATTTAAATATTTTTGTTCATTATAAGAACATAGTTAAATTCATTAACCTTTGTTTAAACTAACAGATTCGAATAAATTAAAACCCAAATTAAAAAAGTTTTAAGTTAGTTTACTCTTCATTTTTAATGCAAATGTCATCATAAAACAGATCGTGCCGGAATCTCCTTAATCACCAATAACATTCAATAAACTTTTCAGCCCAACCTTCATCGAGTTATCTTTAAACCTACAAACACCCAAAAATCACCCGACCTCTTGCAACTTCCGAAATCCGTAATTGCACCGCCAGCTCCGGATCGCCAATTAGCGATGCCTCCATTTCGCAACGTATTACCGCGGATTCCCGTCGCTTATTAACGGCGCCGGATTTATCGGCGGCCCGTAATCCAGATTGTCGCAACTTGACCGTCGTTGCACCGCCGTTTTACGGCGTCCGTCCGATGCAAAGTGGCATTAGAAGAAACCGGACAATTTGATTTGCGCGATTGTTTACGGCCGGGTTTACGGCCGCTAATCAAACGTAATTGGCGAAATCGGGGCGTTTACTTTTTGCGCTCGCGAACGTCCGCGCGTAACGTCCCCCGGCGATTACGCGCAATTTCGCCGCGAAAACGTAACCGAGCGGCAATCCGGCGGACTTTTAATGCCCGGCTCCCGACGTCTCTATAAAACGAAATCAAGATGCTATCTCGGGGCCGTCGGGACAATTTGTTTGCCCGTTAAACGTGCGCCATTGCGGCGCTCGCGCGTTATTGTGAAGGGCCGCGGCGACTAAGATGACATTGCGTTCCACCCTTTGTTTGTCCGGGATCGCTTTTTACGAGTTCAAAGGTCTAACCATGTCGGAAATCGGCCGTTTTTCACTAGTTTGTCTACTCGGGTTCTGATGGGGCGAAGTTGTCTAAACAAAGTTTTCGAGAAATTAAGAAGTTATTGGCAAGTCAAGACTTCACTGAGAATCTGATGTGGTAAAGTATAAACTCTTAAAAGTGTTGCGTTGAGGCAAGAATATTTGCATTCAGGCAATAATTTGGTACCGTAGCACTTTTGTATTATTACATAGTTTCAGATTTAGTTATAATATATCTGATTTTTTTAGCATAAAAAATAATCAAATGAGGCAAATGGCTTAATTATAAACAAGTTACTCCGTCTAATAATCCGTTGTTTGATTCTCACGATTCTGTTAGGAAATTTAATTTTTTAATTTAGTGAGGTACAGTTTATTTATGTCAGACCCAGCCATTAATTTTATACAAAACCAGTAAGCATTTGCTACAATTTATTTTCTATCAAATGTTTCAAATTCTGATAAAGTACTAATCGAACACCAAAACCACTATTAAACCAATCTTATCGATCGCTGCCGCTTATTTGAATCGATCAGCAATTATTAATAATCGCTGAAATTTTTCTCGATGACTTGTCACCGAGGCATTTGTCATCGCGTCCGAATATCCCAGAAAAATTCGAGCTTGTTTGCTTTCAGCTGGATGATTGGATTACGTTGATCAACGGAAATGACTGGGACATGATCTGTTTTGATGTTTTCGCTGTAATTAGAAGTCCGCGATGGGTACGGGCGAATGTTTTAATGTCGTTTGGTCAGCTTTTATTTTTCGCACGCGTGTGCGACGCTTTTTTCACGGCGAACCGGTTCGCGCGGAGCACCGCTTGTAAATGAAGTGTTTTTTGGAACGCGGTGTCGCGAGTGAACTTCGGTTTCGAATTTAATGAGTCAATTCCCGGACAAACGACGATTTTTAAACGTTTTCGATGCGCCAAACGCGATTACCTCGCTGCAAAATAATTGCGTTTTCGAATGTTTTAGCGCACTTTGAAACGCGCTTTCGAATTAATGGATGTTTTAAATGCGTTACATATTTACAGCGTTCTGAGAGCGAATTCTGTATTTAGGTGGACGTTATAGCAGAACGCACTCTGTCACTCGATCCAATCTTCCAAAGTCGATGTTGATCTGTTTTTGAAAAAAAGTAAAAATTACGAATCCTCGTCTCTCTTCATTAAACCGCTTTTCTCCCAAAGGACCTCAAATAATTAATCAACTCGAACGGAAAAACACTTCATCCCGACGTCAACCATAACTCCACCCGATCCCGCAAGAAAACGCAACGGAGCCTCGAATTATTCATCGCCGCCCCGTCCTTTTCATAATTTTAAAAACCCGCAACTCGAAACGAATGACCCGACGCATTAATCACCCTCGGCTCGTCGCGGAAAAGCGTTTCGCCGAAAACGCGTCTGAAGAGCGAAAACGCCGGAACGCGCGATTCTCCCCTCAATAGTCCGTAATCCCGAACCTCGCGGCGTAACAAGAAAATCGCGAGTCCCTTAATCCATCAGCGCTCCGAAATTAATTAAACGCGTGACGCGCCGCCTCCTTAAAACATTTCCCCTTTACAATCAGCGGCCTTTTAAAAGTCGCGTTTCCGCTAAAATTGCGACATCGAGTTCACCGCTCGAAAAAGCCGCTTTTTTGCGCGCAAAAAAGTGACTTTTTCAACGCGCGGTCCGGCTCGTTTCCCCGTAATTGAGTTCTTTCATCGGCCCTCAAAAGGTTTATTTACAAGCGAAGTCGCCGCGTTCGTTCTTCAATTTTCGGTCGGCCGTTTCGCCGCGCGAGCTTGAGTGCGGCTTAATGTATATCCGCCCGAAAGTCTTAATAACTAAGACGCCCCGGTTTTCTCGGGATCGCACGCACGGCGCGGGCTTTATTTCGCATCCGCACGCGAAGCCGCAACATCCTGCGGCGCCCGAAACTTTTTGGCCGGCGACAAAAGCCGCGCTATTTTTCGTCAAAAGGGGGCGCAAAAAATGGGGAAAAATAAAAAAAATTTTCCGTCGCCCGACGGAAAAAGAAAGCGCCACGGCAAAACAAAAGTGACGTATCGCCCGCGTACTTTATGCACGAAGCCGATAATGCGAATTTTCGTGCGCGCGACTCTTCGTGCGAAACACGTGTGCGTGTTTTATTAAAATGTCGTGTTGTAGAATCAGCTTGTAATAAAATTTACATGCAGATACGTGCTTGTACGGGGCAAGTCGTGTGCGTGCATCTGACTAAAATATTCGTCTCATTAATACAAATTAATGGGAGCACGTTGAGTTGTAAGCCGCGTTTTTTAAATAATAAAATTCGCTGTTTATACGCCCGAAGGATAATCGCGCGGCCGGATCTACGGCGACGGAGTTTCGCAACAATTTGCGCGATCTGCCGATCGTTTTTGTTAAACGCCCCGCACGCTCGGGGTGTGGTAATTTTTAATAAATAACGGGTTATTTCGCGTCTTCGAGATTTAAGTTTTCGCGCGGAAACCAGTACTTAGTAATCGTGCCGGGCATTCGAGAGTAAGTTCGGTGTTTGGGCTGCAATGCTTGAAATCAATGAGAGCACTTATTTTTCAACCATCAAGCGTTTTGTTTTCATTTTTAAGCGTTAAGAAATTTGGCAACAGGAGCGGCATTACGGAAATATTTTACATTTATTTTATCTTTATTAAACAAATTATTTCAGATTATTATTTATCTTTCGTTTTATTTCTGTTCGTTTTTATCCGATTTTTATTTTCATTCTTAACTAAATTTATGTGCACTTTATATTTATGTTATATTTAATTTATCTTTATCATCAGTTTTACCAACTTTTACATGTAATTTATGAAATGAAATGCAATGAAATGAAACGAAATTAATTAAAATCAAATATAATAAAGAATTAAAATAAAATAAAATAAAATATTTACATAGGTTTTTTATTACGGTATTTAAAAAGGCGATAAAAATGATAAAAAGTATGCAAGGACAGAGTAGAGAGTGAGAGAGAATCAAACGCTTATGTTCCGAAGAATAATTTATTAAAAAAATGTATTAAACAATTTTATTTTATTAGTCTGTATTTTATTTCTTTATTTTATGTTACCTTGTTTCATTTGATTTCATTTTAACTAATTTTGTGTTATTTTATTTCATTTTATTTGGTTTTATTTCGTTTCATAAATTACGTTTTACGCAAAAATGGGTAAAACTTATGACAAAGATAAATTAAATATAATAAATATAAATATAATGTGCGCAAAATTTTTGTAAAAAATGAATCCTTGTAGGATTAAAATAATCGCTGCAAATCTCTGAATATCTCTGAAACTCCCAAGACCCAATTTTGAGAGGTTTTCAGAGCATCTTTCCGAGAATTTCAGAGATTTTATTTCTAGAAGGAAAAGTTAAAGTAATAAAAAAATGGGTAGAAATAAAATATAAATATAAAATAAATATAAATTAAATATTAATATTTTTGTAAAATAAAGACAAAATAAATTTAAAATAGATTCGCCAATCCAGTACTAAAAGTTTGAATGTGGCAACTAGTATATTTTTTTACATTCATCCCAGAAACTGGGATGAATGTTACATAATCTGCAATAAAAATGGCCTTCATTTCTTGATAAAAAAGGAGTGTTTATAATTATTCTGGGGAACTGAGTTTTTTTAATTTAACGATGCATTCATTCTTATGACATATCGGAGTGTATTCAGCTTTTAATTTGATTACATGCAGGTAGTGATAACTAAATAAATCGGTTCACTGATCTACTTTATGAAATTTAAACAACATGTATTAGTCGAATCAAATATATTGTTAAACTAGTGAAATGATGTCTGCCTAACAATGTATCGCCGGGAAACATTTCTGGCCAATTAAAATTGAATCGGCTCGCCCATTCATGTGTGCTGCCGTTAAAAATGAATCGTTTACAAAGCAAATTTCGTATCCTTAATAAAATAAATAGCGCACATTTTTGCCGGCGGAATTTTAATTAATTTTTTCTTGATTACAATACAATTCAAATTAGTTGAACAGCGAAATTTTCAATTAAAACGCGCTTAACTTTGATCATAATACCTAATGTTTCTTTATCAAAAAATGACATCCGCCATCTCATTCAATAATCCTCATTGCAACCAATCGGGAGCCGAATTTAAACTCGCGATTTATTTGAACTAAGCTCCAATTAAAAATAAAGTTCATTACGCCGGCACTAATTTGAAAAGAGGATCGAACAAATTAACTTCACATCTTCATTACCTAATTTTATCATTTCATCCCCAGTAACTGTAAGTGTGTTTGCGCGATCAATCTAATAAATAGCTTCGGACAAAACGTCGAGTGTTTCATTAAATCCCCGATAAAAAAAGCGTCGCTAACACAATTACGCCAACTTCATTCAAGAAAGGCGCTTTAATTGTACACTTGCTTCCTCCTAATTATTATATCACGAGGAATCCATCGAAATAAACTCTCTGCAATTTCCCCTCCCCCATTCCTCGTTTCCCGTGTAGCGACCTCTTTTAAGGTTAAACTTATCAGAATGTAAAGACGCGGCATTGTTTGTCGTAAACGCCCCTAAAACGCGCATCGCAATAACCTCAATATTTCATCGATAATTGTACCGTTCCACCTATTTCTGGATAGGCGCATGAATGTTGCATCCTCGATTGCAATATGAATATGTGACTCGGCAACGAAATGCGCCAGTGCCCATTTTTCATTTTTTTATCTCGAGACAAAAGCAAGCTGTTGGCGAACTTTTTGTCCGCGTATTCCTTTTCGCTGTCCTCCGCCGACTTGGCTTTTTTTCAGGCCGCGCTTATTGCCCGGAGCGTGCGGCCGATTACGCGGACCCTTTCCCGTCGTTCTATATTTATTGTCCGGTTAACGGCCAGGACGCAAATTCACAAAGGTGCGTTTTATTTTCGTCAGTTTCACGTCGCGCGACCGAAGCGAACAGCCCGGGAAACAAAGATGAAACGCCGCCAGGCGTTCGGGCAATAAAGGAAAAACACTGGCTTCTTTTCGGCCGAGTGGCTTTTAGCATATATCACCCTTTAATGACATAACTCTAATTGAATCGCTATTTTTAGGTCGCGCTGTTTTTCGACCGCAAGAAGCTTCGTTTAAGCGATCGCGGAGATTTATGTGATTAATCTCGCGAGAGAATATATCGGAAGAATGAGAGTATAAACAAGGTTGGATTGGAAAGAAGATGGGATTCAGATGATGGCAGACAGAAAATAGTCTTTCCAGAGTTAATAGAGATTCTTATCAGATTAAAGTGTTGGTTAATTGTGTGCAAAATGTATGACAGTAGTTTGGGAAATGTCAGGTATCATGAAATTGTCTCGCAATACTGTGTAAAATCCAGCTGGAAAAGTTTGAATCTGAATTTGGTATCGGATACCCAGTCGGATTTGTTAGAAAAAATTGTAATTCGTTTAAAAAAAAAGTTATAATGTCTAAAATGATACTGTTCGAATAAACTTATACTTTCCGACTTCGGCGTGGAAGGACAGGAGTTCAAATCCCGACTATGGAAATGCAATTTTTTCAACTGATTGATTCTAAAGTAATTACTGATTAATTTTAAAATAATTAAGCATTTTTTTCTTAAATTAGTCTAGAATTAGTTTGGAAAGTATCTTAGATTTTTCTGGAAACTGTCTAGCATGAATATGTGGGATATAAAAAAGATTACACTTGATTTCGATCATGGCAACTCTTCTCAACTTGCACCTAATCGTAGTAATGGAGAGTCGAGGTCTCGAAAATTCAATGTTCGTCCAAGTCAAAATGTCGCGGACGTGAAAATAAGCCATAAATCGGCGAAGCCGCGGCGCGACGAATAATTTTCGAAATTACCCGAAGCAGACTGTACGGCTTGACGCTCGTGTCACTGAGAAATTGCGCCCGGACTGCGTCGCCGGCGAGTTTCCGGCGAGCGAGTCAGCCCGCGCGCTCATTTTTTATTTCTTATCCGCGCCGCTGCATCCGTCTTTTCCGCAATTTCATATCGGCGGAGAAAAAAGCGCCGGGACGAAACAAAGACGGCGATTCGGGCGCGGACGGTGCTGTTAATGTCCTCGTTATCGCGGCCGACTTCCGCGGCTCGCAGTTACGGCGTTTAACGGAGCAGAGCGCGTGGCTGCCGGGACGATCGAATGCCCTATCGTGTTAATGCGATCTCCATTGATAAAGAGCGTTAGCTGGAGCAACGTTACCGGCGGTTCGAGCGGCGAAATGTTTTTTGCGAAGACTAATTTGGTTCGTGTAAAACATTGGATCATTGTGACAAATCAAGGGGGTAATGAGGAGAGAACATGAAATGTTTATATTATCGCTCTGTGACAGTTTTTTTAGACTTTTGCCTTCTTCAGACAATAAATAAATTGGAAGAATCGTTAAGTATAAAATTCGGAATTTGTTAAAAAAAAACATCTTATTTTGTGAGGTTAGAAGATGTAAAGTGACTATGAGTAACTGTAAGTTTGAATGAGTAAAAGATATTGTAAATCAATAAGGATAATGGATAAAAAGCATCTGTGTATATATTTTATTTTATATACTGTGTTTTATTGGGCTGAAAACAGTTTTATGAGAGACAGCGAGAATGTGTCGAATTTTTATTCGTCAACAAAAAGAGACAATGATGACTCGGTATCTATATTCAGGATACTATCGTGTAGCCTAGTTTCTTCGCGGAAATAGACGAAGTCGTCATACGCTGAGATTGTCGTGGTACGGAGGGTATCCGTGGAATAACAATTTTAATTTATTGATGTTTTCAACATAACTTGGACCTGGTTCAAACGCTTTGTGGATCATCTCGTATTTCCATCTGGATTTATTTAACGGTCTTCTGTCTTCGTATTTTCAGGTGCACAATCATAATCAACTACTACAGTTTGTTGTTTATTTGAAATGTTTCGTCTTTCCTTAAAACAAAAATCTCGCAGTCGAGAGTGTACACATTTACTAAACATATCAAGTAAATATCTGTACTGTTTTTTCAGAAATGTCAATAGCAATTGTTCCGTTTAAAAAATAAAATATATCTTGCGGTTTGAACATAACTAAGTCGACGTATACCCGAGAAACTCTTCCCGGTCATACATAAATTCAATTCCATTTTATTCAATAAGTACCAATCTATCTCATCCAGCTACTGTCTCTCAAGTTACTCCCTTACAATCCCGCTACTTACTCTCTAGTACTCCGAATCACTATCCTTTAAATACTCAAACTCTCTTCAACCTTTCCAGCATCAATTCAAATTTCTCTGTTAAACTCACATTTTAAATTTCCTCCTGACATTCCTTAAATTGCATATTATCAAATTGTTTCGTGTATAAATAAAATCTCTGAAAATCTCTGAAAAATGCTCTGAAAACATCTGAAAATCTTTGAAAACTGCTCTGAAGTCATCTGAAAATTTCTGAATACCTATGAAAATATCTGAAAATTTATGAAAATCTCTAAAAAAATCTCTGGAAACCTCTCGAAACCTCTCGAAATTGAAACTGTCCGAAATTTTCAGAGATTTTCAGAATTTCTTAGGGGTTTTCAGAGATTTTCGAAATTTTAAGAGGTTTTCAGAGATTTTCAGAGTTATTTCGAGATTTTCAGATCTTTTCACAGCATTTTTCAGAGATTTCATTTCTACAAGGGTTGTTTTAAGTTCTGTTCCATGTCATCGCACATGCCTTAGAAGGTTCTAGATAAGTTTATGCGAATGGCAATTTTGCCGCAACAGTTTTACCATGAAACTTATTAGAATTCATCTGCACATTACTTTTAACAAATTACTGACAGGAAATTTGCTTCGACCAATACAATTCCTATTGACTTACAGCATCGTTCTTGAATATATAAATTAATTTCCCCATCCTCTATCTTGTCAACCATGAATATCCATATCAAATACGTCCACATTGCACGTTATGTCCTCCGGGGCAACATCTCCTTCAAGCTATTTCTCAAGCTAACCCTCCCAGATCCAGTCGCCCTTTTCCTCCGAGTGACATCACACTCAAGACGTCCCGGCGGACAAGCCGGACGCGTCGAATCTCAGCGGCTTGTCACGCGATTGAATTAGTCGGAATTAAAGTGAAAAATTGGAGCGGCGCTCGGCCGGCCGCGGGATTTACGTGGCTCTGGCCGGCCGAGCTTAAGCTCCCGGAGAAACTTCGCCGACAGCTTCCTGATTGCCAGTTAGTCTGTGTGCAATCGCGTCCGGGTCGTCTCCGGCCCTCGCAACCTGTTCTTGGTCCGCGCATACCAATCGCGTATAGGCATTCAGCTGTCCTAATTGATTTAATTAACGTCGTTCCGAAATTGCCACGTAGTACCAATTATCCCAGACGCTTGGCGTTTTCCAACGCCATTATGATGGCCAAGCTGCGATGGACGAACGCGTCTTGACACCGCGGAAGTCCCCATGGATCGATGACGTCACGGGTCAGCGCGAAGTGGCGTTATGCCGCGGAAATGCAATTGCGAAAAATCCTCATTTGGGTGGAACAAACATCCCGGCAAACGTATTTAAGGGTAAACACGCGCGCCGCGGAAAAAAGTTATGCACAAATGAATGCTGTTTGAAGCGCTGATTGCCGGTATTGATAAAATCATTTTGTTTGTTCGCAATGGCTGCGAATCAAACTCGAGTAATCTACTGTTTATTCGCAGACAATTCGTACGACGTCAATGCAATTTGAAGACTTCGCATTGTTCGGATTGATTCATGCGTCAAGGAAAATGTTATCCTGTTACAACACAATTTCCGAAACAGCTGCAGCTCTGCAAACATTGCTCTTTCACTTGAGGAATAATAACTTTTTGCGTGCAAACAAACGCAGATTTATCGACGGCTGTATTAGTTTCGAGACCTGGTGGGTGGAGGAATCTGGAGGCATTTTATTTTTAATCGATTGAGAGTGGAGTTTCGGTATGGATTGTTGTGTCTTTGTTGGAGAGAAGTGTTTGGACAAGTTGTATGGATTGAAGATACATTAAGTAAAGTTTGGCATAAGTGATAGAAAATGGAAGTTCGGTTACTGAATGGAATAATTAAAAATACTTCATTGGAAATAAGGAACTTGGATATCATATTGTTTATGGCACTGTGAGGCAGGTTATAAAAGTTGGAGGTCCATCTTTCTAGATGATTGTGTTTACAGGTTGTAAATAATTTTTACTTCACTTAACTCTGACTGAATGTCTGGAATTTTATAAAACCTGCATGTTACATGACTTTGTATAGGTCATGGTGGAAGTTTACTCTTTGGTAAAATGTCTTCTACTAAAGACATTGTCTTTTTGTACTATTCTAAAATATAAGCTCGCAAAAAAGATGAGAACTCTGGAAACTTATCACCAAATGAAGTATTATATAGAAAGAATATAAAACCATGTTTCATGTTGTATGGTATTATCGAAAGCAATTTTATTAGGCAACCATATATCTCCTTCAGCTTCGCGAAACCTATCCCAGCATCCTCTCTGGCATTTTTTCGTTCAACCGATTTTTTCGGAATTTCAAAGTGGGGTTCCCCTTAATTCCGCTTGTTCCCGCGTTAGCCGCGAGTCAATAAAGTTACAGGATTTCGGTATTACAAACGCACGTTTGTCCTTTTTCGGGCTCGTTCCGCGGTCGGGAAAGCCCGTTTGGAGCATCGTTTTTTTTTGCGCGCGGCGCCGGGGTCGATAGCGCGAGTCGCCGGCACGAGCATTGCCATGGAGACTCGGGAAATGTCGTTAAATAATAAAGCAGCGAAATGCGAAACTTAACTATTTAAAAGTGCCCGGCGCGCGGGTGGAACTCGCGAACGGCGTGCCATAAGCAGGTCGCGGCTCGACGGCTCGGACAGTGACAAATATTCCGATGTAAATCCGCTCCGTCGAACGAAACGCTGCATCCCGTTTAAGTGAACGCGACCGATGACGACGCGGCTGCGAGCGATTTATCTGAATAATCGATCGCGCGCTTTTATCGGGACTGATCGCGCAGGCGATGTTTCAAGGAGTATTGGATTTGGGTCACGCTTCCTCAGGTGGTCGAAAGGGAATTCGTGATAAAAGTCGTGTCACTTTAAATCAAGCCGCGTTTAATATTGTGAGCGGGGAATTTGCGATGAGCCGGGTGTAATTGAGCGTCGCCGGGAAATTGTTTTTCCGCGAAACTTTGGCGCGCATTTTTGCGCGACCGAGCAAATCGAAGCGCAGGACGCGAGATTCGCAATCAGCTTTGAGAGGAGATTGATGAAAAAAGTGACATTATAGGCGCTCGTTCGAGTCATGTTTAATGAATATTTTACCGATATCGATGGCCAATGTTGATTCGGAGTTGAGTTCCCGAAGTTATCTCGGATTCATGAATGCATTTCGTATTCTTTCAATTATTAATCTGGTTAAGGAAATTTGAGTCCGGCTCGATACATTCCCGAAGATTCTGTGGCTGCGCAGTTTACCGATAGGCATCGCAGCGATGCGCTTTCGCAACAGGTCGGCCGAATTAAAACGGTGCGTTCTGCAATAGTCGAGGGGGTCGTCATTCCATTTCGACCGCCGACTAAGGCGACGTTGTTGTTTGATGGTTTTGCCAAATTCGATTTGTTTAACAATGATTGGCTCGACTAGATTGATATCGCGTCGGAATTATTGTGGCAATAACTTTTTGCGATAAAACGTAATCAGTGTAATAATATTCAGAATGGATATGCGAAATAAATGTGCAGCATGAAAATAAATTGAATTAAAGTCGGGAATGGTGTGATGTTTTATTTAAAAAATAATGCCGCGGCTTATAAGTTTAATATGTATTAAGGTTGGAGGTGTACTGTGTCGACGTTTTAACTGTCGCGGCAGCTAAAACTTAATGCAAAGGTAAACGTACGTCTATAGAAAGCCGTTTTACGGTATACACAAACTATCATTCGCATAACTAATGATGAGTTACGCGAAAACAATATTTTGATGCGGAAAAGATATCAGATATGCATGTGCATATAAAATGAATCATACCACTGTACAGTGGTTGGAAAGTGCGCTTCGGAAATGTAGGAATGTGAATCTATATTCATCTAGCATGATTTCTAGCCAACTTGTAAATAGTCACCGCTAAAAATACTTGATTATAGTCTGATCGAAGTCAGCTCGGCGTTATTCGAAATTTGCATCCACTTTTTCTCGATCGCCCTTTCACTTCTTCTGAAGCACAATTTTTTAACTAGGCCGAACTGGCAGTACGTTGCAATATTAAGCCGCAAGGTGTCCGATAGCGCATCCCTATTTATGAACGCCTGTAAAAGAGAATATTTCGCGCACAAGCCGCCAGTGATAAACGTAAAATAGTGCGTCGTAAAACCCGCCGGTCGAACGGCCCGAAGTGTAAAAATCAGGCGAAATCGGGGTTTAATATCGGCGGGGCATTGATCACGAATGCAGACTGCAATTCGGATTATGTTTTAAGGCCGGCAGGTATAGATT
The DNA here is from genome assembly GCA_022817645.1 of Ceratoteleas bidentatus. Classification (NCBI taxonomy): domain Eukaryota; kingdom Metazoa; phylum Arthropoda; class Insecta; order Hymenoptera; family Scelionidae; genus Ceratoteleas; species Ceratoteleas bidentatus. The sequence continues at coordinate 22,245 of JABFPB010001757.1, forward strand.
TTCGCCATCACGCACATTAGCCCACACATTATATCGAAACGATTTTCCGCGCGTCCGAAGAAGAAAAGCCATCCAACTTGCGAATGACCAATTACACGAAATTATAGAAATAATTTTGCATTTATATTCAGTCCGAGTATAATTGCCCGGGTAGCGGCGGCTCTCGAATTCCCGCGTAACGGGTCGGCGCACTTGCGGGGAAAATGGACGCTGGATTAAGTTTCTTACTACAATACCTTGCCAGGCGCTACGTGCGAGTGTCTGGGGATGCATGAATTTGCATGGTCAGGGCGGAGTCGTCTTCATTTCAATATTATTTCGCTAATTAATAAATGCAGCTTTCGTGCGAAAAAGTGCCGCAGTTGCTTGGGAGTTTCAGATTTTTCCTGCGGTAGGCGCTTCATAGTGATGTGAAAAGTCGGATTTGGCGTGGAAAGTTGCGATCATGTTTATTAACGGGAAAAATTAGTGTGGCGAATTAGTATACAATGTAGTGGAAAGAAAAGAACGATATTAAATATATCTCCCTATAGGGCGGAAAGTCAGTACTTTCCGTGCATGTGGTACAAAAAAGCGATTTATTTTGTTTTGTGTTATAAATGATGTTCAATGAAATATATCGAGCGTTTTATGACATGCGTTATATTATGGTACAATCTACTAGTGTAAATAGGGAATTATAACAGAACCGTATTCTCAGTGTACATTTTTGATGGGCTAAATCCGTAGCAATTTACGCTTTCCCATCAAAAACCTAAAATGATAATAATGTTTTCAGCACTCTTGCAATGAATTTCAAATTAAGCGTCTCGATTTTCCACATCATTCATAAACCTTAAGGAGGTTCTTTAGCTTCTTAGTTTTCAACATTTTCTTTTTACTTATTTTAAACATTCCTGAAACTATGTATACACGGAGACAAATTGACTTTCTTCATTTACTACAGCCGAATAGTAAACAGATTGAGGTTAATTGAACCATATTTTGCATATACATTTAGCACAATTGTAGTAGGATTCACCACAATTGTGGTAAATTTTACTACACTGCATAGCTGCACTCTTAGAAATTTTTTGTTTGTGACAGCAAGATTTCCCTACTGTCAGAGATTCCTATTGTAAGAGCATGAAATTCATTCTGTGACAGAATGATTGCGGAAGAATTAGTTTCCT
>JABFPB010001758.1:0-23411 GCA_022817645.1 Ceratoteleas bidentatus
AAATTAAAAAAATTTTGAAAATTAGAAAAATTTTGAAAATTAAAAAAATTTTGAAAATTAGAAAAATTTTGAAAATGTGAAAAATTTTGAAAATTAAAAAAATTTTGAAAATTTGTAAGAGAGTAAGTTGTAGAAATTGTAAAATTTTTGATAATTTCGACCATTTTGAGCGATTTTATGTGGTCCGACGTGGTTCGACGTGGTTCGACGTGGTTCGACCCGCGTCGAACGCTCGCCACAAGGGTAGTGCAATGACCAACTTACCGTCCTCCCGAGCGGATGATAAGTGCTCACTTATCATGCATGTGATGTATAAAATTAATGAAATTAAAAACAGTTAAATTAATCCCACCGAAAAACAAATATAAAAAATTGCACAAAAATTTGTCTCTAAGTTCAATTTAAACCAAACCCCTACACTGAGAAAACGAGGTGGCTATGGTAGCCATCTGGATAACTAGCATAGCCAATTAAATGGCGGTGGTAGCCATCTGAAATAGTCAAGTCGGTTTGATCGCGATGGTGAAATTGTTACAGTTTAAATGGCTCTGGTAGCAATCTGAAATATTGAATTCCCAATGACAGATACTGAGGTTAGGGCATGACATCTCGCAGGTACGAGAAAATTTAAATATCATTCATTGAAATCTCAATGTGACTAGTATTTTTAACGATTATTTATTAAATACTTCGATTTTGTAAATTATCATGCATTTTTAGATGTTTTGTATTGTTCCCAATATTCCGCATCTATTCACTATTCAAAATAGCGAAACGTGGATTTCGCTATTTAAATAGTGAAGTTTTACCATCTCGAATTTAGCCATCGCGATTGCGCAATCTCAGTGTAAAAATAATAACTTGAACTTGACAAATTTCTTAAAAAACGGGTTATAATCAATATTTCTGTGTCTTCGAAAATGAAAATGGAAAATCGAAAGCCATAGCAATGTTTCTTCGTCTAGTTATGGATTAAAAATTATTTTTCATTTAGATTGAAAAAATGTTAATAAATATTACTATTATCAAATGTTTAAATTAATTATCTGTCTGGCTGTGGCTATCTGGATTGGAATTATTCGAAATATATAGACCCGAATAGCATATAATATTCCAGGAATGTATCCAGAATATTTTTCTGGAATATTGTAAATGTACCAGGAATAATTACAATATTCCGAAATATTCCGAATTTAATTTTGAAATATTCCTGGTACATTCTAGGATCATTTCGCCGGACATTTTTTTTTATGAGAAATAGTATTCTTATAATATTCCGGAGAAATACTTTCAGTATGAACTGAGAACGTTTCTGGAACATTTTTGCGGACAAAATTGTTTTTGTTTATTCTTGGGAGATTTCTTTAAAATATCCCAGAAATATTATTCTGAAATATTATTTTGAGATAAAACAATATTAAGCAAGAGGTCTCGAACCTATGTCCCCCAAGTAGAAGTCTGCGATTCTACCCGTTGAGCCACCACGATTCACAGTAACTATGCCCTCAATAATGCCTATCACTCGTAAAGATTTCTGAAATGTACCAAGAATATACCCAGATTTTTAGAACATTTCAGACGTACAAGAAAAATATTCTGAGTACATTTTGAAAGCCCAGTGGCACAAAAATGTGCCAACGATGATTTTTAGAATAATTTCTGGACAAAAATTACAAAAAATTATATGAGAATCCATTCTTTACACAATACCATATTTAATATTTTTGATTAAACATATCAACAACACCAACATATTGACATACATTGAAATGAAATTTTGTTTGAATGTAAAATTGTCGGTTAATCTGACGCCAAACCGACCAAATGTATTGGCATTAATTATAATAATAAAAAACATAAAAAACAAAATAATAGAAAAGAAGAATACACAAACGAATTGAATCTGATCCAAAATAAAAATACAGTAAGACAAAAAACAGTAACAAAAAAATGGCATAAAAATGTGCCATCGGGCGTTCTACTGTTATCATTCTTTGAAATTTTCAATATTTGTCAATGTTAATTTTTTTAAAGAATTGGTTATTTTAAAACAACATGTTTTTAATAAAAAATATTAAACAATTTTCTTGTCATCAAGGGCTCTGCCCCTGGACCGCACCGAGGATCTCAAGCCTCCAAAGTACCAAGAGGACTCCCTAACACTGAGCCACGACACTTATATGCAAACAAGTCTTTTTTGTTGATATCTCCCAGCATACTTTTCCACAAACATCTAGAGAACGATGTAGACACTTTGTTTTCCTGAATTCCCCGCAGATAGATCAAAGCTTCGAAACCTTGTTTTTTGTATGTAAATAGTTTGATTGTACGCTGTTACTGACAAATCAGCAAAAAAAATTTTTTTTTACGAATTCTCTTACAATGTTAATTGTACATCTCTATGTTGGTCTTGTCCTCCCTACATACATTGTCATCTACTAGCAGGCATAATTTTATATATTAATGACAAATTTACCCACCGGCAGCACCTTTAACTGAAGTTCTTACATTTGTAATGAAAAAATTGAAAAAAAAAACAAAACTTAATGTATCATATATGATACAATGCGGACTTAAGGGTTAACGGAAATGTGTACATTGAATAAATGTTTACAGACCGTTGGGAACGTTCCTGGAATGTTCACACAACTTCAATAGAAACGTTCACCAAACGTTTTTTGAACTTTCGGTTCCATTGGGGATTTAACATATTTTTGCGAATACCTTCTTTCCTGCTTTTACTATTTTTGGGAAAAAATATATATTACACAGAGATCAAACAGACCAATTATCAAAAATCATCATTTTATATATTGAAGGGAAATTCAGTGCCGTATTTTGAAGGCGCTAAAACGTAAATAAGTTATTCAGGCAACAAAGTAAATTTGCCAACAATTATTCGACGTTAATGTGTAGGGGAGAGTGCCCAACAGTGAATTTTCATTGTTTGAACCGTTCGATTGTTGGTCATTCTCCCCTTCTGAATTTACGGTTAGTAACATAATTTATTATCATTAAATAATACTTTTTAACTTTAAAAAAAGTTAATAAAAAATACTGAAATTAGTAAAAAATAATGGCAAATAATAACTGACGTTGCTATCTTATTAACATTATTAGTAATATCATAAACATTTTCCATAAACGCGATTTAAGAATTAAACCTGATGTCAATTAACACCTAAAAATATGTCACTTAGCGATAGAAATACCATAATAGCAATTTTAATCAAATTCAACGACGTGACACGATTGGTCGCGCTGACAAATGATCCAACGCAACCAGCGTTCGCGTTCGACTGCCTCGCGGGGGACACAATTAGCGCAAAAAAGTAAATACGCAATCAATGAATCTTTGTCGTGCAGCGTACTCAAGGAGGTGGCTCGATTGTCGCGCGGCGCCTATTATGCACTAGGTATCCGCGCCGTGCATTGGCTCCGGCGTGCACAAAGGGACAGAGCTGTTAAGAATGAAGAAAGAATCGCAGGGGTGAGCCCGAGAAAGACAAAAGAATTTTATTACCACGCTCGCCCTCGGAAAGCGTGTCATGCGCGCCCCTACATCGGGATGGCGCAGGGGTTTCAAAAAATGCGTGTATTGCCTCCTGCATCCAACTTTGCGCTAAGTACCAAGCGTTAAACACCACGGCCGCAGTTTCTTCGCGAACGTACTACTCGCGTGGAAAAAATCGACTAAAAGTCAAAGGGAAGTTATGCTTTCGTTGCATTCGTTGCACAGTTAATGAAAACGGTAGAAACAGATAGAACAATATACGTAAGATACAAAATTGATGGCTTGATCTTTTCGGGATCGAATCTTTGATTTTATGTCAATTCATCACAATTTTTTTGTTCACCATTTATATCATTTACAATCGCAGGAATACGATTCACAAATTAAAATAAAAATCAGCAATAATTGGTGATTTCTATTTTAATCATCAATTCTATTTTTCAGGTGATTTTGAATTATTCAAAATCTCTTATATATTTAATCTGTTTTCCTTTAATGGGATTTGCAGACATTTGTTTATTGTAAATCATCATACATATTTCGTAAAAAATAAAAAGACTAGGTTTAAACATTATTTTGACATAATTTTTTTAACGTGTCATTTTTTATTTTTCAGTTTCAGTTTAGTAAATAAATATGGTTAATTATAATATAAAATGTAAAACAGTCGTACGGTTCATTGGAGCGACATTTGAAGTAATGTTGCCAATGCTGGTTTAATGCAGTTCATTAAACAAACCCACGAACTTGCATTCGACGTCTTTTTTTCCTTGGGGAAGAAAGAAATTAAAATTTTTAGTTAATATTTGCATATTCGATACGGTGATGGATGAGCAATCTTTTACTGACGCAAATTGCGATTAAGAGGGATTTGGGCATAGTCTGCGACGAGAAGAAATAGGCTCCAGGTGGTTTGCAGTTCGATGGGACGTGGACAAATGTTTCAATTGCGAGTCAAGCCAAGGCTAAGAGCGTTGAGTTTTATTGATATCCTATCCTGGGGATTATTCTATGAAGTATCCAATTACTTTGCTATTGCACACTAGAGAGTTACAATAATGGAATTTATTAACAATTCTGCAGAAAAAATATATAAACAATGGTTTGTTTATCTTCAGTGTTATGTTAACAAACGTTTGTTTATAAACAAACCATACCGAAACCGAGGTGTGTTTACAAACTAAACCATACCAAAACATAGATATGTTTAAAAAGGTTCTGTTCAAAAACAATGATTTGATTGCAAACAAACCGTATGTAAACAGAGAACTGTTCATAAAGAAACCTTACCAAAACAGATGCGATTGCAAACGTTAAGTGTAAACATAGTGAAGTTTACATTTGTAAACTTCACTATGTAAACAGAGGAATGTTAACACATAAACCAAATATAAATAGAGGACTGTTTACACAGACATCGAATATAATAAATATAATAAATAAAGGACAGTTTAAAAACAAACCGAATATAAAAAGAGAACTATTTACAAATAAACAAACTATTAATATAGGTTTACAAACAAATCGAAACACAAGAATGCGTGTTTGCAAACAAATCTGTGTTTACAAACATTATAATGTTTGTTTACATTAGGTGTTTATAAACGCGTACATTTATGTTTTTTTTTGTAAAAAAAACAGACAAAAGTACAAGAAGACCTCTTGAAAAACTGTAACTTTATAACGAGCCTCTTTTCTCAAAACAACTCATTACCAACGCTCAAGAAACCTTCCCCATTCTCTCGAAATTACCCTCGATCGCCTCGGATTCGTCCAAAAGTCCAAAACAAAAGTCACCGAAGCGGGTCGACCCCTTCCGCCTAATTTCTCTCTCCTCTCAGACATTCTCGACGGGCACCTCTTCTCGTCCTGCGCCGAAAAAAAACAAAACAAAGAAACGAGACGGAAACAAAAAACAAGAAAACAAAAAAGCAAAACTCGGCGCGGAATTACGTAATAAGAGGGAATCCAGCGGGGCATTAGAGAGCGGCGGAGAGATACACGTGTAGGGGGTTCGAAGGGCCATTGTGCGGAAAGAATTGGACAGCGTTTTCTGGCGCGCCCCGGCAGAGGGGGTCGCTGTCGCGGCCCCCGGGCTACCGGGCAAGGGTACACCGTGTATACATGTGTGTACACACATATACACGCATACGGATGTAGGCACAGTGCATTTGTGGGTCTGTGTTTGTGTGTGTGAGCGAAACGCACGTACACAGACCGAGTTTTGCGCGAAAGAAAATCGATATGCATGATTCACGCGAGCGAGAAACCATGCGGGGAAGAGTGGGTACTTCGTTTGTACGCAAAGGCCTAAGAAGGGGAGACGTGGGGGGCGCGCTTCCCCCTCGCTTTATGTCGCAGGACGAGGGGACTACCGGTTGGCCCCTCTAGACGCGAGCGTGAATACGAGAGCACGTGAATATGTGCATATACGTGTCTATGTGGGGGACGGTAAGGAAGGGGGAGGGGGGTCGGCGCGAGCGGTGTTGGTGTTTAGGCGGAAAATAATATTTGTTTAATGTAAATCGGATCCGAGAGAGTTGCCTAGGAAGTCTAGGGGCGGAAGAGCGGCGTCTCGCGGACCAGCAGTGGACGGGGTCCGCCAACAGGAAGAAGGTTGGCGGCGCACTCGTCGCGACCTTGCTATAACGACTTTTCAATCGCAAAGTTGGGGCAGTGAAGGAAGTGAGAGATTCAGGGTTTCGGATTTTTTTTGGAGGTGGATTTCACTTTTACAGAATGTTTCTAGAGAGATTTTTTTTTAGGGGGGACAGGTTTCGGGGGGTTCGTTTTTGGCATTTTTTGATTCTTCAACAAAAAATGCTTTTGATTCTTAAAAGATACTTTGGTATGTTCTTGAAGCGATTTTAATTGTTTAGAGAGGGTTCTTTGATGTTTACAATTCCTTTTACGAGATTTTATAAATTTTTAGTTCGTAAAATGAAATATATTTTCATTTTATGAACGTTTTGCGGTGGTTTTCGAATTTTAAATAACTTTTTAGAATACGGTAAATAAGTTGGGTATTGATCTCGGAAATTATGAAAATACTTCTCAAATTTTGAAAATTTTCGTTTCAATTTCTCGTTTTTTGCAGGATTCGCTCTCAAAATGTCGTCAGTCCCGCGGTCAATCGTAGTAGCCTCCATTTACATATTATAGTCCACACTTGGATCATAATTCATAAATTGTATTAAATTAGAAATAATTTGATATACTAATTGCAATAAATTGAAAACAAAAATGGTGGCAGCGAATTGGAGACTTCCAATTCGCTGCCACCATTTCAATCAGATACAATTTCATTCAATTTTCCGCCATTTTTATTTACCATTTAATACAATTACTTTCAATTAATTTTTTGAAAAATAATAATTTTCAACAGTCGCTATTTTTAATTTATACATTTTTCTCCAAATTAGTCTAGCGTGCATTTTACAATTTGAACTTTTTAATTTGAATTGATTCTCGACTAGTGGATCCTCCTATTCCTCCTCTTCCTCCTCCTTCTCCTCATCCGAAAAAAAGCCTCGTTCCAAACGCGCCAGGGTAATAAACCGTAAATACAACTTTACGCACGCCGGGTGCGCGCGCGCACCTCCACACACGCGTACGCGAATCACGCGTGCCACGCCGCGTTACTACACAAACCGAACTCGCACAGGAGGGGTATTCTCACAATGGCAACCCCCTCGGTCACTCGATCAGTCGTGTCCCAAGTTCCATACTGTTGTAAACCGGCCCGTAAACACGTTCCGCGCGTCGCTCATCCATTAATCGCCGCCAGTCGCCGCGTCGCCGCGTTCCCTCGAGTTCCGCGACATTTTTTCCGCACTTCCGGTGCGGAAAACGACGGTTTCCGCTCGCCAGAAATGCTTTTTCTTATGACCCTCGCGGGTTCCGCGCATCTTTCGAACGGTCCGCGGTTTCGCGCGCTTTTGTGAAGGAAGACCACATCCGCTTGGGTGAAGAAGAGTGGGTTTCCGGCGAGAGGATTGGAGGAGTGAGTTTTGGACGGCGAGGGAGAGAGGGGGGGAGAGAGAGGGAGACGACGTTTATTTGAGCCTCGTACGCTAGTTCAAATCGGATTTACACGACGAAATCCTTTAACTTCAATGTTGGGGTGCAAGTCGGTAGAAACACTCATTCGTATCATACAAGTAATTAAATAAGTAAATTATTAATATCACAATGTTCACTACTATAATAATAATAAATAGTCACACATGCATAACTAATCTCATATACAGATAATAAATCAACATCAGTCACGATTTATTGGCTTCGTATATATCTCCATATAATAACATGTAGATCATATAATATATAGATGAATAAATTAATAAGTAAATTATATTTTGAGAAAAAACGTTGACTGAATGTGAGGCAATATGTAGAGGTACGGGGTGAAGAGGATGAGTTTTGAATTTTTTTTCTGGTTTATTGTTTTTTTATTTAAGGAGGAATTTGGTTTTGGTGAATTTCGAAAGGTTTTGGGGCGGCGGGGGTAGGCGCTAGAGAGTATTACGCGGTGGACCGTAGTGAGTCGGGGATTTCGATGCCGGCAGGAGCACCGCGCGGCGTCATCGGACAATTTTAGCGTTCGATTCAGTTTTACGTGTGTTTGACTTTTGGATGAGTTCTGGACATTGGAAATTGGAGTGAAAGATGAAAAAGGTTGGTTTTTGGTTTTCGCTGATAGTTGTTCTGTGAGAAATTGGGAGCATTTTTTTGGAAGGGGTAGCTGAAAGTAATTTTTTAAATGCAAATTGACAACGTTTTTGAAACTTTTGCTGCGCCAGTTTAAACATAAAACTTTAATTTTTTCTTATGTCATTTGTAACTTTTTAAACATGTTTAGATGGAATTCTTACCTCTGTTCAAAAACAGTTTTACAACAATTTTCAAACGGAATTTGCTTTTCATAAAGTAAACTTTTCATAAAGTAGACTTTTGAAGAACCAGAGGTTCAGAATAATTACAGATACAAAACAGTATATTTTTTTTTTTTTTATTTTATACCAAGGGCGACTCGTACGCAAAAAATATATTCACAAAATATATTTGCAAATACTCTCGACTCCCTCCCAGCTTACATCCGAACATCTTACCGTTCGAACAGCTTTTTTGCGACACACACATGCCAATGTTTTTCGAATCGTTTAATTTGAATTTGTCTCACGGCTTTGCAACTTATATAAACACGGACGCGTGGGGGAAGTGGAGGGGAGAGCAAATGTTGAAGAGAAAATCGTAAGATGTGCGGGCGCGCGTGGTTTTGTATCGGTAAGCTGTGAGGACGTGTACATAACTTTTTGCCCCAAAATATAATTTGTATATTTTTATATAGTTTATCGCTTATATATCTTGTAAATATATATAAAATATATGTAAAAATATATTTTACATATACGTAATTATATATTTGTGTATATATTTATTAATTTACATTGTATAAATATATGGAAAATATATACGTATATATTTGTACATATATTTTTTTCAAATATATTTTCTTCCGTGCGGGGATGAAACGAGAAATTTTGTTTCTCGTGCGAAGTTTACAAGCCGAGCCGAAGGCGAGATTTGTAATCCTTTCCCTTAGTAAAAAAAGTTTGTAAATGTTTCCCTTACAGTAAAAAAAGTGAACGTTTCACCAAAAACTGTATTACAGGGAAAAATCGAAAATGCGAAACTGAAAAATACATAAAGACAACTTATAATGTCTTGAAAAGTAATCTCCCTAACAACACATCCTCCGATATCCGGAAATTTTCCGGAGAATCTAACTATGAACATGATCACATAATGAAGTAAAATAGTTTTATCATCATTTATTAAAATCGCATACATTATTTTAAAACCCATAGATTTAAGATAAACAATTTTTTATTTTATGAAAAATAAACCATGTTTTCAATAACCGCAAACCTTTTTCCAATCGAAATAAAAAACTGGGCATCAAATCAAATTTCAATTGAATGAAATGAATATAATCATTAGTTTAATTTAAAATTAATAAATAAATGTAAATCTGTAAATAAAAAAACTCGAAAAAATCAACATTTTCGGTCTACCGATGTCACTCCCCGAAGTTTGTAAGCGTGAGGGCGACGCTCAGCGCGACACACCTCGGGATCACAAAGTGCATCGCGCTGAATTAAAATGTCACAATCCCGCTTGTCGCAATACTTTGTCTCTCTTACTTCTCATTAAGTTGCGGACCTGCACGCAACGCGAGGAAAAATAAAACTAGGGAAAACGATGCCGGGCTCTGCGGTCGGTTGGATCTGGTGACGAAATAAGATACGCCTGGGACTCAAAATAAACAAATAGTTACCGCGTGTTTCTGCCACTAGACTGGAAGCCGACGAGCTATTGCGTCGATAAACAATATCACGTTATCGACGAATTTTTCGCGGACGACCAAACTGCGGTTCGGCTGAGCGAATTTTAAATTTTCCTGTCACCAACGATTTTGACCGGTTACGGTGTCGATTTCATGTTGGGTGTTTTAGAAAAATAGTTGTATTTTACTACTATTAGAAAAACCAGTATGTCTGAAAAATACTATTGTAAAATTAAACTATTAATTATAACAAATTAACACAATGTATTATTTTGTTATAATTACGTTGTATTATGTGTACTGTGTTAAACAATTGATTCAGTTATTAATAATATTGCGAAAACGAGGTTTCATAAAATATCGATTTTGTAATTTAAATGCGTGTAATCGATATGCTAAACGTACAGCGACACTCCTGTTATTCGATAGAGGTCATGAATTTGTGTTTAATTTGCCATAAAGTAATTCATGCGTTGTACGAAATTGACCTATTGTATTTAAGTTCTCCTACTTCGTAAGTGAGGTGATAATGAAATGCTTGTCTACGAGAAAATTTCACCCCTTTAAATTAAACAAAAATTAACAATTTTTTTTCAAATATGCATTTCGACTATTCTTACTTTTTATATCTATTAAATTTTTAATTTACCACAAATTCATATGTAGTATATTGTACTTTTGCACTACATATCGCTTTACGTTTTTCTAACGACAATAATTTTATTTATTTCTAGAAACTGAGAATGTGTGAAATTGATCCAATTTTCTTTCATCGCTACCATTTTGATTAATTCCTAATCAGTACCCCTTAAGAACATACTGTTTTTAAAACGTTTATAAAACGTTTTGAACGTTTCAAAAACGTTTGTAAAACTTCTAGCGAAACATTCTGAAAACGTTTTAAAAACTTTATGTTCTCATGGGGTATTAGTGAAATGTGCAATTGTAAAGTAAAATTTGCATTTGTTACCTTCAGGTTATGTAGACATAGTCTTTTGATGCTAAGTGTTTCAACGAAAACGGTAGGTAAATTTTAGTAAACCAGTGATTCAATCTTCAGAAAGATTGGTGCAATTTTTCTTGAACGCCCTCATTGGAAGGAAGAAGGTAGAGTATCAGGGTCAGACTGGATGAAAAGCTGCAGCCACCCCTATCTGCGTGTGGTCCGAGGGAAGCATCACATTAGACAATCAGCAACTAACTATTGAAAAATATGCATACAAACTATCAGAAACTATTAAATACTTATAGGACAAGTGCATAAAAACTTCATATTAATAAATACATAATTTCTAATATGCCAAGAAATAATCTTTGCAGTTAATTTCTTAATGTTTATGGATGGGAAATAATAAGTACAAAAGTTTTTCACTCAAAATATTTGTAGTTCCAGCGTATTTAGCACAACAAAGTCGACTTACTACGTCATTAATACCACTTTTCGCCGCGCTGCGAGCGTTGTTGTCTTGGTGTATAGACTTTGATAGAATTGCTATGTATTTCCACATAGAAATTGGTTCACTATGTAAAAATACATGTAAATTTAGACACATTTTGGGAAAAAACCGTATACATAGTGACAAACTACTCCTATAAGTATTTTTCAACAGGGAAACCACTTTGTGGACCCGAAACAGTTTGGTAAGGGATCATAACCTAATCGAAAAGATTGGAATTATTAGAATCAACCTGGACGTCTATCTATAACCATAAATTATATACCATCTTTCGGCTTTAAACAACGACACATTTGGATATATATCTTTAAATCATTTCATTCCAGATCAGTCATTGGCTGATGCAAATTTATGATGTAACTAAATGCATTTGTAGTAAGGCAGGTAAGATTGAAGGAATAACATAACTTAAATTATGTTTTTGAAATGTTAACTTATCGTTGTAGAATTACAAACCTAATTTCTATATCTACCAAAATAGGACATACCATTAGGATTAGTTATCATCGCATTTATACGGTTTTTGACAGTGCCCTACCTTTTTAGAGTTTACCACAGGTTTACTGATGCCCATATGGAATCGTATGTTCAATCTTGTGGTACGTAGCTGCAGTTCCATGTGGCACTATGCCGTAATGTTTCTAGTACCACCTGATCCACAGTCCCTAAAATGACCTTCCAGCTCACACTTTACTCCAAACTCTAACTCTAAGCTAAGAAAAGATGCAATTCCTCGAGAGTGGACACTCCCACATCCAGGTAGGAGGAGGTTAACCCTTTCATCTTCCAGCTCTAGTATCCGTTTCTTTTCCGCAGCTTTCAAACTCTTTGCCCCCGTTGTCCAGCGTACCCCCGGACCTCCCTGCATCCTAGACACCTCCTAAATCCATTATTCGCGCTCACAAAAGCCTGTCGCAACGGCCGTAAGCCATCTCCTCGCGACACCTCTTCCCCGTAGCGTGACTCGCAGACACTTGTCCATTATCGCGGGCAGGGCAAATGCGCTCGCGCGACCATAGTGACACGCTTTGTGTCGCGCGTGTCGCGTGTAAGCGATACCCCACGGCTGCTTGACCAAGGTCGTCGTTTCCGATCCGTGGCTTCTTCCTCCTCTCGAGAAGATCGGTGGGTGAGTGGGGGAGAGGGGTGATCGGGGGAGGAGGGGCCCACCGGGTGACAGCCGTTCCGTACGCATTTCGCGCCTAGACCTACGAGATCTAGTGTCCCGGGCACGGCGCGCGTATTATCACGCTCGAGGGCGCCCGAAGAAGGGAACAGGGCCGGGGGGTCGGTGTAGGCTTACTTTGGAGCGCGGTATGGGATTACCGTACTTATATTCAAGTCTAATATTAAGTTACCATTTTGCTTTACGGCAAGTGAACAGACTGCCTGCATATAGGAAGCCATCCGAGCACCACCGGGACAGTCTGCCTCGTCGGTTTGCCTGGATCCACATTACCATCTCCCTGGCACTCGGAGCCTCCCGAGTGCCAGTCCGGCAGGCGACCGAAACGCACTCCGCCCGAAACTTCCCTCGACCAGAGTTGTCTGAACGTGTCCGGACATGCTGCGAACGCGAGTGCGTTTGCGTCCTGAGCCTACGACCCGGGAATTATCGCGGATCTTCATTCGAATCGCTAGAACTGCTCAGACCCGGTCTCGAGATCATCAGACAAATCATTTCCGGCGTGCGCCCTCTAGAGAACGAGTGACGAACGGCATGTAAGTGACGCGAGTGACGGATTGCGCAGCCCAGGCGAATGTAAGAGGGCAGAGGTACTGACTTCTGTGTGTGCTGGGGTTCACAATTAATCTCCTAGCACCATTTGAAATCAGTACTACTCCTCCTAGCAGTCAACGAGTGGCCGGCGCAGCTGCGTTTTATGCGACACGCTCGATGCATCATTCGCCAGGCTTACTTAATTATATGTATACCCTAACAGAACGTACACGCTGATTCGCCGTTAACTTGCGGCAGATAGTCGGGCGACCGACGGTTTCGGCGTAGACTGTTCTGTACGGGTCGTATATATGTATCTCACGCGGTCATGAGTGAATGGAAGATAAGGACTTGCATGGGTAGCACGATAACCAAATGCGAGCAAGTTTTGTTCAATTTGTTTTCACATTACACAGTTCCCTGGATCTAGGTGCATGGCAATCCACAAGACAAATTTTACTATGAAAGTTGCCTGCGCAATAGAAATTTCATGGATTGAAATTTCTATTGCGAAATTCGAGCATGAAATTCCTGTTGTATGTTTCAGTAGTGAAAACTTCTCCTCGATAGTACAGTGGTAGTATCCCCGCCTGACACTATTGAATGTTTTGATGTTTCTAGTCCAAACTGATTTGAATTAGATTCTCAAATGCGAATTTCCTAACTAAAATTTAAGTTGCTTTTCGAAATTTTAAATTTGGGAAATATCGAATGAAGGCGATAGATTTTCTTATGAATTGCTGTAGTCATAAGTGCTTTCACTTCTATTCTCTCGTGGTACTATCACACATATTTCGAAGTTACTTAATAATACTTAGTACCTACCTACTGATTTTTATTTACCCGTACTTATGTTACCTATCTCTACACATTAACAGTGTTTAAATATACTTACGTGCACACACTTACCTGTACATAATCACCTATATTTATGCAGTTGCAGCAACATTGCATTTGCAGTACACTGTTCAGTTATGGAAGTATCCATTGCAGTATTTGCGGAATCTTATAAATAAGAATTAATCGTGTATGTCGTCTTAACTTAAATCTTTTCCGGCCAGCGTAAGACAATAGCACAGTCTTGAGGAAACGAGGGTCCTACCAATCTTTGAGAGAAGTAAAAAAGGCTGTTATCGCATTGTAACGCTTTCTTTTATTGATCGAACGATCGACGAGATAGATAATTCAACTAATTACTTCAATTACATTGTTACGTATATATCAGCTTTGCTACTTTCTGTGTAATACGTTATCTCCGATGTACCGCGACGGTTTCATACCGGGAAGAATGATGTTTGCGAGGAATTATACAGTAATAAATAATTGGCGCTTAAAACTAATTGACTAACTAGTAACAGTAACGGCGATATTTACAACTAAATGTAGAACAGGATTCGGAGTCGGTGCGCGCTCCGCGATATCGTATCACTTTCGTTACGCGGCTTCGCTTGAAAAGGGCACTTGCAAATCACTGTCGACGTCGCGTTACGCCGAAAAAACGACGTTGGCAGCTCGCGGATTCGACGTGTGACATTTGTCCGCCAGGCGTATCGAGTACCGTAAACACCACTGCACGCAACTAAGGGGGGCATTTTTTTCAAGACACACGTGTCTCGTTATTGCAATGTTCGGAGAGTAGCTTTATCTTGAAACATTCCAAGGCGCTACATTTTTAAACTGTCGAATTTCATAACGTTTTATGGATTGGTTGCTTCGACTTAATTTGCTAAAAATAATACTGTCCTTGTGCAAAGAGGTTACTGCTTCAAGAGCTAAAGTCTCGAACTGGATACACCGTCTTCCTTTTCCAACGGCAAAGACGAAAGCAAACGATTTGGTTTGCTTTAAGATAAAGCCTAGCTTCATTTCCAATGTCTGCTCCCCAACAAAACTGTTGGGCTATTCCGTTACTTATCCCCCCGTTGACAATAATAGGTCCCAAAAAAATTGTCCCGTTGCGCGCATTGTATTATGAGACACAGAACTGTACCACGGCAAGGTCGCTTTCGGGCGTAGTCGAAGCAAGATGAAGGCTTTTTTCAATGAAGGTAGTCTGTAGTGTTGAATTACGTTGAATCCTTGCTCCTGCCTTTTTCCTGTAGCCTCGTCCAAGTCTCACCGAGGGCTTTCGCGAAATGGTCATCGACTGAAAAAAAGCAACAATATAAACAAACTATCGATAATGATCAAATTTGCATACCTATACAGAATCCTCTAGGAATGTGTTACACAATTCTACGTTTGAATAACACAATCAGCGGTAAACAAAAATTACCTTCAAATCAAAACAAACTCTACATTTTGAAGGACACAGATCAGTAACAAAAACAAATCGAAAACAAATGTATTTATCATATTTATGTTTGTTCTTCATCAATCCAATACTTATAAGTACATTTAAAAAAGGCCGATGTAAAAGCTAGTTGTTTAGCGAAAACACAGGAGTAAAAAAGACCTAGGCTAAAATATAGATTCTTGTTACCACGTAAACGTAAATAATAGACTAAAGTCATTCTCGCAAATCAACGCAAAAAATAAAGGTCGACACATCTATATATGTGCTATGTAAACTAGATTGGAAAACAAACTTTATTTTCCATCCTAGATCTGTTTTACTTTCCTCCCGATTTTTATCTTGCGCCCGCTCACTTCCGACCTGTGGCCAAAAAGTGCAACTTAGCGCAAGATTTTTGGCCCGAAAAAGGTCCCTTTTTGTGCAGGTGTGACAAAAAAATGTGTTGTGCAGTATATTTTTCACGGGGCGATATACCGCGTTCCAAGTGGGAAAAATCGCGGTATATCAATAAACTAAATTTTATAATTGCATGCTCATTTCCAGAATGAAAGTGAAGCAGGCAGACTATTCGAAAAGCAACGGTTCTCAACCGAAATCAAAAGCCAATATAGAAAATCCTATACAATTTATAGCGTTTGACCAAATTCAAAAAAGATTTTCTAAATTGGTTTTTTATTTCGGATGAGAACTGCTGTTTTTCGAATAGTCTGCTGGGGAATATTATGCCAGCTTCACCTTCATATTTTCAGAACGACATTTCATTCTCCCATGATCCAAAAATGTACTGAATTATTTTCCACATAAAAATTCAAAATAATGTCAATAATATTTACACTCTAACTCCGTGGCAGCAGACTTTATGTTTGGTCTTAATGCAGGTTTACTTGGTAAAACAATGAAGGAGGTTTGTTTTGAAGTCTGTTAAAGTGAATAGCAAAATATTGTGCATGGAGTTTCCTCTAATATAATTATCTATAAAATTATCTTTTCATTATGTTGCCTTTGGAGCAGTGCGCACTATTGTTATCTTAATTAATTCAGTACCCAAAGTCTTCAATCGTCTAAGCACACCTAGACGATTGAAGACGCTGGGTACTGAGTCAGTTAATAGCGTTGCAGAATTCGGAATAATATACACTATCGTTTTTTAATGGCGTTGCAGGATTTGGAGCAATTTACACTACGTTTATCAGATTTCGGAGCAACTTACTGTCTCCCTTTTCGTCAACCCGTGCTTGCCTTTCAACAATTCCATTACACTCAACTCTCCTTAAGCGCACGTCTTCGGGGCGGGAAACTCTTAATCCGCACGTTCTATCGTTTTCGACGTCAGCGCATGCGCAACGTCTGAATAAACGCGACGTGCATGTGTTGTGCAGCGTACTCGTTAATTCTATTTTTTATTACAAATATTGAATATTGAATTGTGTAATTCGGATATCGGATTCATTTTTAGAGACCCAAAAAATATAGAATAACTCATTGCAAGTAAGCTGAAAAAATTATTGTTTTGGATTATTCAAATGCGCACAAAAATGATAGATTGAACGAAGCTGACATCCCGTGCGCTTATAGAGAGCATGCGCTTAATGAATGTGCGGTTAAGGAGAGTCGAGTGTATTTATAATCCAGTGCCCTTCAGGAAATGTAACATACACCCTAACTTTTCTAACAAAACTAACAAACAGTAAACAAGAACTAATCATCAACAAACCCGTGTTTGTTCGTCATCAATTCCAGTGTTTACAATTGGTCTCCTTCAGAAAATATAATGTACACCCCGATTTTTTCCCGAATTTCGCAAGTGTAAAGTCGGTCTAACAGCAAGGCAAACGTGGTGGCGGTGGCGCGCGCGATCCATTGATCGCGGCGAGAGCGTTTGAGCATGAGAGTGGCACTCACCGCTGAGACCAGTTTCCTTATCGGCTGAGGCGGTCGCATTGAACACGGCGGCGTAGTTCTTGAGACCCAAAGAACGTTTGAAGTGCTCGTCTATCGCCGGATCGCTCACCACCCCTGTGCTTCTGATTTCAGTCCTCTGTCCCCTGGTCGCGACAGATGGCGTCACACTGCCCGTGGGCGTGACGGCCGTGTCCTCGATCGTGATACCTTGAACACAGAAGCGACCATTTCAACGTTCACCCCGGCCTCTATTTTCAAACAATATCTGCGACCAATCGCAACTGCCGATAATCGCGTTACCGTTTGTTCGCGCTTAATCGTTTCATTGCATTCAAATTCATCATTTAGCGAAACGGTTCCCAGCGATATTGCGTTTGACCTTTTTGCATTTCGTGCCGAGTAATGGGATGGAAGGGTTCAGCCCTTTCGATTTAGATTAATGAACTTTCTTTTGCAGGAAACGTACTTACCTGCTTAATGAACTGGGAGATACGATTGGGATGAGAGGGAAATGGTATTGTGACTATCATTTAGGAAGGACGGTGTGTAAAGTTTGAAATTTTTCAATCGTTGGTATGCTTCAACGATTCCAATAATTGCTACGATATGAATCTTGCTCAGACAATTTCGAAGATTTATTTGTTATTTGGATTGCTTATTCATCTATATCCTTACCTGGTTGGGGCGTCGTGGGTACGATGACACTAGGCCTGGTGTGATGCATCTTTACAGCGGTCATATCCAGCGCCTCGCTCTGAATCGGGTCCCGTCTGCGGTCTTTTCTCCAGGCGCTACTAGGCTTTCGATGCAACACTGCTGACTTTGGCCTTCCCTCTGCAAAACAAAATACCGTCCGACACATGAGCACACCCACGTACATAGACACCATCCGGAAGTCCGGAACAGAACGATGGTAGCATGGTTTCCCTCCCCCCAATGCTTGTCCTCGTCATAATCGACTTTCTTCTTTACGAATTGCACTCCAATTACACCCATGTCGATTTCGGGAAACCAATCAATTCAACAAAGCAACTCCCTTATACAGCTATATGCTCTTCCTTCCTTCTATCTAGGGAGTAAATAAATAGGAATATCCCTGTTTTAATCATGATAGTGAAGTTTAAATATGTCCTGGACCTGTCTTACTAATGAAAGATATATCTATGTGTGCTTAGACTTCTCATACTAACGGAAGACATGTCCAAGTGTACGTTGGACCGCGAAGGTGGAAAATCTAGAATTGTCTACGGGTCATCGACGTCTGTTTGGCAAAGAGGATATGAGCGGTTTCGAGTTGTCAATGGTGGCATAAGCCCAACTCGATCGGTACGGCAGGACCCCCATAGTCGGCGTGGTGGCTTCGCAAATGGAGCAGTAAGAGACCATCCGGGCACCGAAAACGAACCCGGCCACCCGATCCGGCGTGTCTCCGGCGACTCCGGTTCCCAGGCTGGGACAGGAAGTACCTAATAATCGGGCGAGCGCCGCGATGACCAGCGCGGGCAAACAGGTTTCTTTGACGAAGGAAACTGGAGAGATGAATGGCAACAAGAAGGACGAGAGATACGCCAGGCGGGAGGAATGCCGCCCTGCCTAAGCAACCCTTTCCCAGGTTTTCACGCCACAAAAAATGGCACTGTGGCGCCACCCGGGGCACATACCTCGCGTTTTGTGGAAGACGTCGAAGCTGACCCAGGGCTGCCAGAGGCATCCGCGTCTGGTGACCTCCATGGTGCCGCTTTGTTTTGATCGTTTTGTATTTTTTGTTCCGCAGGTCCCGGGGGCGTTCGCGGGAGAGTTTTCGCGAAAAACAACTCTGGAGGTTGCAAGGCAGAACGACCGGGACGAAATCGGCGTGGGTCTGCCGCGCTTCCTTCCTTCCTTCCTGCGACTGTCTCAAGTTCATTCATTCATTTGGCTTACTCCCAGCGCTACTCCCACCAGTCGTGCTCACACGTACGTGTGTATCTCGTGGCCGAGCGCCGGCGGGATGGTGGTATCCCAGGTAGAGAAGAAGCTGATACACCTCGATAAATTCACGTGTGCCGCGCTTTTTTTGTCTTATTGCGGCCGCGTTGTGAAATTGTCTGATTCGCCGGAACGTCGCCTTCTGCTGACACCGGCGTCATTTTTTCGGCCACGCGACGGGCTTCCATATTTGTTGGGCTTTGGATTTCGGGGGATTAGGCGCGCGGATTCTCGGAGCTCGGTTGCGCTTCGAGCTATTCGCGAAATTTCGCGGTCAAATTTGTACGCTGTTACCGCAATAAGAAATATAAATATATAGAACGGCAGTAGAAGTAGTAGTAGTAGTCGAGACGAACAACGCGTAAACGAGTAATTGTTTAAAAATGCAAAGAGGTAAACATGGATTTGTTTACATCAAATTTTCTGTACATCAAAAGTTCTAAATGTAAACAAAGCGTTGTTTACATACTTTCAAACAAACAAAAATGTAAACAAAGGGTTGTATGCATGGTTCCTTAAGTATCACAATGTAAAAATGTTTAATTAAGTGGTTTCCGAAGAATTAATAAGGGAACAAAGGTTTGTTAACGTACAGTTAAAATGACAACAATTTAAACAAAGGTTTGTTTACTTGGTCTCTGAAGTACAAAGAGTTGAACAAAGGTTAGTTTAGATGATCACTGAAGCAGGGAAAGGTAAATAATTTCTTTTATATTGTATATAAAAATCAAAACATAACGAGTGTTCTATATTGTGTAATATTGGTACTTTGTGTACCAAGGGCGGAAAGTAAGTAATTTCTTCCCGTGGTACACACGGTGCTTTTGGTATCAAGTGCAAGGAAAGTACTCAATTTCCGCTCGAGAGCGAAAAAGTTGTTACTTCCCTAGGGAAGAAATAAGCAACTTTCCGCCCGCCCGAGCTGTCGGAAAGTGAGTACATTCTGCACACATGATACAAATAACACTTGACTCATTATTTCAAATAAAAACATTCAATCATACTTTTGTCATTATTTTTACTTACACGGAGAAAATTAAATACTAATATTTCATAACAGTGTTTGTTAAATTCAAGTGAACAGTTTGTGACTTTTCAATGAACTGTTTACTAAACTCGAAACTCGAAATAATATTAATGTTTTCAATATTTACGACATTTTAACCTTCAAATTATACAGTTGTCGTTTCATTAATTTTATGTGATAAAACTAAATTATAAGAACTAAAAAAAAAATACCAATCTGCAGAAAATTCGATTCCATAGAGGTTTTGTCAGACGGTTTGTGTATTCATAACAGGAGATTAGATTTTAACGAACTGTTCATTAGTTTTTAGTTATAGTTTGTGAATGTTTGACGAACTATCCATTGAGTTTTAACGTCATGCAAGTCTGGACGGTGAGTGATGAACTGTTTGCTAATTTTTGATGTTTTTTTTTCTCCGTGTACAATGTACAAAACTTAGAATTTAGCAACGCTGTGGCGAAAAGAGCAAATCATACGACGCGCAGCTTGAATCGCGACACGGGTCTCGTTTCGTTTTGATGACTCAGATCGCCGTCACATAACCTCTCGGCTCGTTCACTTTCGCCGTGCAAAAAGACCGCTAAACCCATAAATCCCTCCTTTGTCGCCTCTTTCCGGTGTTGCGTAATTCTGGCTGGTCTTCCCCGGCGGAATTTGCGCGCGGCCGGATCCAGGTTAGCGGGCTATTGAACCGGGCTCGGGGTTGGTTTTGCGAAACCCGCGGATAGGGAATTCGGGTTTCGCTGTAACGTTAATTACATCGTCGGCGACGTTAAGATAAATTAGCGAGGACAGCGGCCCGGGCTCGGTCGAGATTTACGGCGGTCATTCGGGAGGTTACGGATTAGGGGAGCCACGGGCAGAACAAAGAGGGCTGCGCGGATTCGCGGAAAAGGACGGGGCTTCGGCGAAGGGTCTCTGTGCCGGAACCCCGTCGAACGATTAATGCATGTATATTTGGTGTCCCGCAGAAATAATCGTCGGAAAAGTTTACAGATGTCGGCTGCCTTGTAGCGAACGTGAAATCCAATCGCGGCGCCTTTGTCGCGGCGGGTCTTCGGTCCTTAATCGAATTTCGCGGCCACCGATGCACCCAATTTGACGTCTGTCGACCTGGCTTTGTTCGGTTAAACGCTGCTTTGAAGACAGGATTTCGGGCTTCTTCGGAGGGGATGATTGGGACTGATTGTAAATAGGGATGGAAAGGATTGAACCTGGACTTTTTTCTCGGAGGAATTGTTCGGGAAATTGGAGATTGCGGGTACTTTGTGAGGGAAAAAAGGATGGGGTGGCCAGGTATCTGTTCGATTCCCGCTGTTTATTCGGCTAAAATTAACGAAAACTCCCGAAGATCGGCATTAGATGCAAATTAGCGGTTGAAATTGATTGGAGTAAATTACGGCGATTCCGATTCCAAGGAAACGGGCTTTGAGGCAAATTCTGAAAACTAATGAATTTGGGAACAAAGTCGGCGGAGGGAAGTTCGTAAAAAGCGACTGAGATTTCGGGAGGAAAATTCCAGTCGAAGTTTCGCGAGGCGTTTTTTCACGCGTCCGACCAAACCGGCATTCGAAAGCCCGGCATTTCGCGTGAATGAAGTTCGGCTGCTAAAAATACATGAGCAAAACGTTTCTATCGCGCAAATAAAGCGTGAAATTTATTGCCGCCACGTAATGTAATAGCTTTTATGTGGACTGTTATATTTCACGTATACGCGCGTATTAACATATTATGCAGTTATCAAAGTGAACTTATCTTTTTAGTCAACCGATTCGGAATCACGAGATCCGTATTTATAAAGCGATTTGATTAACATCGGATATGACTTTGAGTTACACTTCCTCTCTTTCTCGGCGCCATTTAAAAATGACTACCAAAGGAACACGATAAGTTTAAAATTAACATTCGAAGCGTTTCGTCTATGATTTCACCGCGAGGCGTTCGGACAAGGAAAGGCCTAACAAGTTTCCCAATCGTCACAAATTCGTCAATTAATTTACGACGACTCGAGACTTGCGCAACGCCTTGAGGATCGCGTGCTCGTTGACGCCACTTTTCGGTGTAACGCGAATCCGTTTTATCGCGCTTCGCCGCAATCGTAATAGCCCTTCTGCGTCGAAACGCGCTGCGTCATACCGACTCGGTTACGTGCAACGAGATATTTCGTCCGGTCAATGCGGCGTACAATCCGACACAAAAGCACCTGCTCGGCGCGCGAACATCGACTCCGCCCGGTTCGCGACGAATATCGAATCAAACGTTCGCCTCGCGAGATTTCACTGACGCAAGCAGCGCCGCGTATTTGCCGAGCTCTTATCGCTTCTGGCACCGTTTTCGCTCGTCGCGGAAAAACCGAGCAAATAAAAAGCGCGCAAATTAGCGAAAACGTCGAACCGCGGGGCCGCTGCATTTTAGAGGACCCTCTATTTCTCATTCTCAAGTGAATTTTCGTGGTTGATTTGGCTAAAATCCGGAATTCGGCCTCGGGCGCGTAAAAGTGCCGATTAAGGCGAAAAAATTGTAACATGACAAATCTTTAACGATAATTAGGTTTCGGGAGTACGAATAGTACTTAATTTGTGCAAGAAAATGAATGGTTATGCATACTGAAAGGAAGCATCATATTCTTTTACTGAGAAAATGTTGCGGTAGAATACAGAGAGTAGCATTAGGGGCGTTGATTGGCTGGTACAAAATGTATGAAGTCATCTTTGTTTGAAATGTTTTACAATATGATATCGTAATATCGGGCGGTAGGAGTCAGTATATTGTTTTCGTTACAACATTATTTTCTCAGTGTAAAAATATGGAGAAGTGAAATGAAAATTTCATTTCTGCACATGTATTTTATAAAAGACAATTTTCTGGTTACCAAAATTTTCTTCAAAGAAGAGTTTTTCCGATTGTTCGTATGCTTTCCGATTAAGGAGGTTGGGGCATGATGTTTTAGAGGGACAAGGATGGAAAACTAAAGGGATGAACAAATTCACGAAAACCATCGAAATGAGCAGCGCGGTGCCGAGAAACAACGTTTACAAACTAAATAATTATTGACAATAACATTTATTATTATAATTATTTAAATAACCTTACATTTTAAGGCTTCATATGTTATAAATTGCAATTTTAGCGAATTCATCGAGAGGATTTTTATGCGAATTTGAAAAAAATAAAGCAA
>JABFPB010001759.1:0-23402 GCA_022817645.1 Ceratoteleas bidentatus
ATTTCTCACAAATACACTAAAACTAAAAAAAACTAAAAAAACATTCCCTAAACCAAAAGAAATTCCACCTAGAAAATTAAATTCGTCCCTCTTTAAATCGCCATCAAAAAATAATGCCTAAATAATTTTTTGACTAAAAAATGATTGTCCAAACACGAGGAAACTGTGGGAAAAGAAGATAATCGGCCACTCGGACGGATCTGTTTATTTTTGCGCGTCAGCTAAGTGCGAAGTAACCGAAGAAGGCTCGGCTCTTCCTCGACACATGCGAATCCATTTAGAAGTCATCGTTCAGCTTGACGACGAATTATTAATTACTCTCGCGGCGAGGCGCAAGGTTCAAGGAAAACTTGATTTGCCGCGCGATCGTCGCTCTGTGTTTGTGTTTGTGTTTATGAGGCGCATTTCGCGCGCGAATTCTCGATATCGGAAATGATCGGTTTTCCACTTTTTTATAATTAAAATTCAAATCAATAAAACAGTGAAACAGTTTGCCACGCTTCGCGTTTTATGTTAAACGCTAAACGTTTATTCAAACGCTAAATTGCCATCGCTCGACAGTCGATTTCATTTTCCAAACGATCGGTTCATGTACCTATATTTATGAAATTGCTATTAATAAAGAGCACTTTGCTTTATTAATTTTTTTAATTTTATGTTACAATTTTTATTAATTTTTCATTGCTTTATATCAATTTCAGTGAGAATTTGAAACTGTATGAACTTCAGATTTTATGAACTTCAATATGAGTTCATTCCAGGATAAATTCGTTGAAAAGTTCATCAGATGTTCTTAAAAATGCATATGAACTTCGTATGAACTTCATTTTTACTTCATTGGAGGATCAATTGGTTGAAAAGTTCATATAACAATTCATGAACTCGTCTGAAGTTTATTAGGTTTGATATGAACTTTATTACGAGTTCATTCGAGAGTTCTTTGGCATGGCAAGTTCATCAGATGTTTTTATAAAAAAATGCATATGAACTCCGTATGAACTGTAGTAGATTATATGAACTTCAGTACGAGTTCATTCCAGGATAATTTCATTGAAAAGTTCATCAGATGTTCTTAAAAATGCATATGAACTCCGTATGAACTTCATTGAGTTCATTGGTGGATCAATTGGTTGAAAAGTTCATATAACAATACATGAACTCCGTATGAACTTCAGTAGGTTTGATATGAACTTTATTACGAGTTCATTCGAGGATTGTTTGGTTGACAAGTTCATCAGATGTTCATAAAAAATTCATATGAACTTCGTATGAACTCCAATAGATTCTATGAATTTCTTTTCGAGTTCATTTTCGCGTATTAATTGGTTGAAAAGTTCATAAGAAGTTCATGCAAAAATGTTTACATGAACTTCGAACGAACTTCATAGATTATGTGCATTTTATTATGAAATTCAATCCAAAATACTAATTTTGGTCCATTCCGGAAATTCATCGATTTAGTCGCTAGAAATGCATAGAAAGTTCATTCTGAAGTTTGTGTGACGTTGATACTTGATAACCGGCGGTTTCTCCACGACAATTCGCCGTAAACAAACGAAAAAGACGCAATTAGTTTGCGCGTACACGAACCGCGAGATAATCGATTTGAAATGTAGAGCGTCGGCTTCCGTGCGAGTCGCGTTTCGAAACGCGCGACCCTTCTCCCCGCACTTTTCTTCGCGACTTTTTTCCCGCGCGCTGTCCGTTGAACTGGAAAATATACATGGCCTTATCTCGGGCGATTTGCAAAACGACACACACCCACTTTCTCATTTAACCAACCGTGTAGTTTGGCCCGAAACGTTTGCCATTACTTTCAGGTCATACAAACTTCATGTTTTTTTTAATTTGGTTTTTTGAAAATTTGAATTTTTGAAAATTGAATTTTTTGAAAATTGGACAGTTTTTTGAATTTTTGCATCAAACAACAATTATTTCAACTTCTTGGCATAGAACATTGTTTTTTAAATCGAAAATCCTTTAGTTTGAGTACAAACTCGGCCATGTTCAGAGCACTGTACAATTTTTCAAAAAAAACTTTGAGTTTTTCAAAATGCTCCAAACATACCCATGTTTGTACTCAAATTAAAGGATTTGTGACTCCTAAACACGATAAAACTGACGAATTTCAATAAAAAGCAGTCAGCTTCACGTGACGACTTAAAAAGCGTTTTCAAATCCTCTCCTCCCAAGTACGATTCCACAACACCTTGAAAAATCTCCCTTCGATGATTTGAGACGAAAGTTAACTTTAATCGGAATATAATGCACCGCGACAAAACGATAAAAATGCATGAGCTCGTCCAATACTTCAAGGAAGTTGTCGAACAATTTGCTCGCGCTTTACTTTATCGGAGTTGTTATCCCCGCGATGCGTCGACGAGGCTCCCTTAACCGAAAAAACGAAAAAATCGCGCATCGTCATCTCGTATTGACGCGACAAAAACAAAGCGAACGTCCGGTCAATGGGGAGGCACAATGGCACGTAATGTATTCCACTGATACAAAGGTAAACCTAGCCACTTACAAATTCATGCGGTGAAAATCGATGCGCGCCGCGAGTCCCTGCTAAATGCCGCCGTTTTTGCGCTCTCTTCAATCGCAGACACGTGTCTCACATGAAAATAGTGCCTCGCACGTGCCCATTTGGAGCCAATGGTCGGCCGACCGATTTTGCCAAAAATTCGCTCGATACTTCGGCTGTTAACTTTTTGGGGGATTTTTTTGAAAAAAATGTTACCTTTTTATTTTTTAGTCAACATCATTGAATTTGGAATTAAAAATCCTTTAATTTGAGTACAAACAAGCATATGTTTAGACCATTTTGAAAAACTCAACCGTTTTCAAAAAAATTTTGAGTTTTTCAAAATGCTCCAAACATAGGCGTGTTTGTACTCAAATTAAAGGACTTCCTACTCCTAAACATGAAGATGCGAACAGATTTTATCTAAACCCACTCCTGTTCGTGTAACATCTAAAAAAACATTTTTCACTCCTCATTTCCCCCTTTTTAAGTTTTTCTAGGCTATTTTTCGAAAAATAAATTGTTCAATTTTCGTCATAAACTTTAAATTGAGAGCTGACGACAATTAAATTTTTTTTGACAAAAGTGGGTTTACCAACCCCGACACTTCTGGTTCAGATTTGACCAGGTAATAGCGACGCGACTGCGATGAATTATTGATGCATCATTAATATATTCAATTAGGGGATAAACGCATAATGCCAGGCACATCGGAATGTAAAGATAATTAATTAACGTGCATTGTGACTACTGTTATCGTTGTCGGTCCGAACTATTACGGGTGCGAGTATAATTATATTTAATGCCACGCGAGGTTAATTAATTTGCATTTTTTGCCCGCGAGATGTGCAGCGGTAATGATGGCTTTCGGATCGATATTGTGTGGAAATAAATGTTTTGACAAATTATTCAACACTCGCGTTTCCGTCGCCGAACGTTCGTCGGCGAACTTCGGACACTGTTTTCCCATCAAAAGTAAACTCGAAAACGAAAACAACGCCCGACACCAAAGCAATTAGCACTAATCGTTGCGGGAATAGGAAAAGTGGCGTGGAAAAAAGTTGGCGCATGATCCGATTGCAAGAGATACGCCGTTGCGGGAGGAAAACGCGACGAGACAAAACAGTGAAAACTGCCCAAGAAATCAATAAAGTGTGAATAGACGCGTGAACTTGATAGCTCGAACTTGGGCGCAAACACACAATGAGCTCGTTATCAAAATTACAAACAAAAACTGTGTTATCTCGCGCGGCGGATTGCGGCAAGTGTAACGCAATCGAAGTCCAGAAGTGGCGATTAGAAAATAAAACATTTGAGAATTGTGACGCAAAGGATCCGGCGAACTTAAAAATCGTCAAACCTTCGAAAACTTCGAAAACTTCGAACTTTTGAAAAATGCAAACTTCGAAACTTCAAAAACTTCAAAACTTTGAAAACTTTGAAACTTTAACAATTTGAAAGCTTCGAATTTAAAACTTCAGAACTTAAAAAATTTCAAGCCTTCAAAACTTTGAAAACTTAAAAACTTGGAAACTTCGAAAACTTAAATAATTACGAAGGCTCGGAAAAATAACAGAGTGATAAAGTTGTTTTGCCGGAACATGGCAAATGGAATCCCGATTGTTTCGTCGCGAGAGCAGTGTCCGCGCTGCATTAGTTCCGCGGTTTTTGCGCGATTATTCACCAAGACACGTCAGCGCAGGAATTCGATGCGAAAAAGGACGTGCCGAGCCGGATATTGTAGCCAATGCAAATCTCAACGACGCATTCCGTCGGCAAACGGACGTCCATTCCGACGCCTCTGTTATGAAATTCGATCGTCTTGACCAGTTCGCACATTTCGTCGACTTCGCACGAGGCAAGTCCTGGGAAAGTTCGACGGAATGATGTCGAATTTGTGTCAAACACGTGTCCGGTTAGAAGTCATCGCAAAGTATTTTATAGACTTAGACAGAGAGGGGATAAGAAGAGAGGGGCTGGAAACGCTTTTCACCTCATTACTCGAAACCAAGTCATTTTAAACGAAATCTGTTTGCATAGTCGTGATTAGATGATAGATTTCCTTTAATTTGAGTACCCACACGACCATGTTTAGAGTAATTTTAAAAAATTGAAAATTTTCGAAAATTCTGATATTTGAAAATATTGCTTTTTTAACACAGTTGAGTTTATAATCGAATTAAATGGTTTCTCAGTCGTAACCTGGCGGTATAGAGTGAAAAGTCAAAAACTGTCACTTTTCAAAATTTCAAAAATTTTTTTAAAACCGTAATTTTTCAAAATACTCCGAATATTATCTTGTGGGTAATCAAACTAAACAAATCAGACCCCAACACGTAGATCCCAATAATTTTTACTAACAATACAAACTAACCGCTTGTAAGTTTCTCGAGTCGAGTATCTGTGAATGAAATTAATTGACCCGGATGATGGCGATAAATCGCAGCGTGAAAAACTCGCTAAATGTTGTATGCAGGTGATGTAACGCTCGGATAAACTTATGTCCCGACGTGGCGCGGGAAGTTTGTCTTTCGGCTTGCCGTTCGACTTTATTGCGCAACAAAAACAAACAAACAACGCCCGACTGATCATTTTTCCCCGATAACAACAATTCGGCTCAGATCGACGCCGAGCGAGTACATACGCAACGTCTAATATTTTTCGTACAAATGTGCGTTTCACAACCGCTTTGCCGTTCACATTTCATTGCCCAGTTCGCTTGTTTACTTTCTATTTATACGCTAATACTTCTGGAAAAACTTCACAAACATGTATTCCATATCGGCGGTATCTCTAATATCAAAAATATGCAGCTAGTTTATCTCGCAGAAGTCAACATGTTTTCTCACTTCATTCGTATATTGAAACTCAATGAACTCAGTTGAGTTAACTTTTTTTGTTATTTTTATGATCTGGACCCCTAGTGTGAATTATGAAATTCGGGGATTAACTTGAATTATAAACTCGTATAAAGTGTGAAGGTCAGAGTTGAACTCGAATTCTCAACATCAGATATGAACTCAAAGTATGAACTTGAAGTATGAACTTCAGATATGAACTCGAAATATAAACTTGAAGTATGAACTTCAGATATGAACTCAAAGTATGAACTTGAAGTATACACTTAAGATATGAGCTCGAATTATGAACTTGAAGTATGAACTTCAAATATGAACTCGAAGTATAAACTTCAGGTATGAACTCGAAGTATGAACTTTAGGTATAAACTTAACCAGTGAAGTTGAGGTATGAACTTCAGGTATGAACTCGAAATATGAACTTCAAGCATGCACTCGAAGTGTGAACTGCAGGTATGAACTCTAAGTATGAACTCTAAGTATGAATTTGAAGTATGAACTTCAGATATGAACTCGAATTATGAACTTGAAGTACGAACTTTAGGTATAAACTTGACTATGAAACTCGAGGTATGAACTTGAAGTATGAACTTCAATTTATGAACTCGAAGTATGAACTCCAGATCTGAACTCGGAATATGAAGAATGAATGAATTCAAATCATTCACCTCGGATATGAACTCCAAACATCCACCCCTTACAATCAACTTTATGAAATTCAGACATCGAGTTCGCTGAACTCCGTTCATACCTTCCGTCGGGACATTCACCGATCTTCACCTCCGCGTCCGCATCCCCAAATCGCCCACGTGTCGCGAAAAGTGGCGATCTCGATCGGAGATGAAATCGACGTTCACGGCCAGCGTTCGATATCAATAACGGACCGCAATGACCGAAGTCGCATGATACTAAAAATAGTGCATTCTCTCTTTCTCTCTTTCGCTCCGTGTCTGTAGCTTTGGCGCTGCCAGCGTGTTTCATTTCCGCGCGGCTAAGTGAGTCGAATTCGCATAAGAGCCGCGGTTGGGCCGAGCGCGAGCGCCCTCTTCCGGGCCGCGAACGAACCCCGGCGACGCGCGCTCTCTTGCCCGCCAGAACCAGAATGAAAGCGAAACGATGAATGAATGCACCGCGGCGACAGATCGATCGAGGTCGCTGATAACCACTCGCGCTGCGCATCGACGCGCTTTTTCCACGAGGAACGGCCAGACGTTTTGCGCGGACGCGAATCACGCGATGCAGTTCATGCACGCGATTTATCTTGTGAACTTTAAGTATGAACTCACTAGTTCATACTTCAAATTCATATAAATCGTTTATATTCCGAAACCCAGAGGTACGAACTTCGAGTTCATACCTTAAGTTCATATCACATGTTCATACTTCAAATATATACGCCAAATTCATATTTCGAGTTCATATTCGAAGTTTAATGTTGGAGTTCATAAGTGAAGTTCACATTTGAAGTTGATATCTGCAGTGTATATTTCGATTTCAAGTTCATGGTTTAGTTCATAACTCAATGTCAAACTCGAAGTTCATAATTGAAGTTGACAGCCGAGTTCATATCAGTAGTTCATACTTTGAGTTCATATCTGCAGTTCATAATTAAAGTTCATACTTTAAGTTTATACTTCGAGTTCATACCTGAAGTTTATACTTGGAGTTCATAACTGAACTTCACACTTCAAGTACATTTATGACGTTTGTAATCCGAATTCATACTTTGAATCCATACCTGAAGTTCATACTTCGAGTTCATATCTGACGTTCATACTCCAAGTTCATACTTCGAGTTCATGCGTGAATTGCATACTTCGAGTTCATATCTAACGTTCATACTTCTAATTTATATCTGACGTTCATACTTCAAGGTCATACCTGAAGTTCATACTTCAAGTTCATACTTCGAGTTCACACTTCAAGTTCATATCTGAAGTTCATACTTCGAGTTCATATCCGTAGTTCATACTTCGAGTTCATATCCGTAGTTCATACTTTGAGTTCATACTTCAGTTGCAGTTCTGATGTTCAAACGTTTGATGTTCATACTTCAAGTGTGAATATGAACGCAATATTGGATCAAGTTCACGAGTGGTGTTTGTTTACAATGCAAGGGTGGAAGCCTGGTTTAAGGAAGTATAAATATAAGTCAGAGTGGATCGATCGGCGACATGAGTCGTCATGGCGAACGGTCTAGGAAATAAGAATGAAAGAGGCGGCTGCGAGGGCGAGCTGAATGGCGTGGAACTCGGAATAAGTTGGCAAGGTCGGGAACCGTTCGACGGGGCTCCGTTTACAAGCTCCGCGACAACTCGACTCCCACCCACGCGGCGCCGAGGCGCCGATGACCCAGTTTACGCGACGATCTCATTTTTCGCTAATATTCATATTTATAACAATTGCAGCTGCGGTATCAGCGCAGTTGCAACACGGAAAATTATATACAGGCTACATGTTCATGGATGAACCGCATACACTGCGGCAGGAGGAATATATTCTTGTATTTACATCTGTGAGACATACTTCAGGTTTGAACTTGAAGTATGAACTGCGGATATGAAATTGAAGTATGAATTTGATGTATTTACGTCAGGTTTGAACCTGAAATACGAACGTCAGATATGAACTTGAAGTAGGAACGTCACATATGAACTTCAGATATAAAGTCGAAGAATGAACTCGGAGTATGAACGTCAAATATGAACTCGAAGTATGGACTACAGGTATAAACTCGAAATATGAACTTCAGGTATGAACACGAAGTATGAACTTGAAGTACGAACTTCATGTATGAACTCGAAGTATGAACTTCATGTATGAACTCGAAGAATGAACTTCATATATGAACTTCAGGTATGAATTCAAAGTACGAACTTGAGATATGAGCTTCAGGTATGAACTTGAAGTATGAACTTCAGGTATTAACTCAAAGTATGAAGTTCAGGTATGAACTCGAAGTATGAACTTCAGGTATCAACTCGAAGTATGAACTTGAAGTATGAACTTCGGGTATGAACTCGAAGTATGAACTTCAGTTATGAACTCTAATCATAATTTGGAGTTCAGTTATGAATCGACGAATTTCGTAATGATTTTTACGAAACGCTACAACACCACAGATGTAAATCTGAAAATGATTTGCCCTCGGTTGTTTTTGCCAACATACACGACCTTCGTAAATGCACTCGATTCTAAAAATGTCCTGAACAAACGCCGCCTCTGAACGTTCGGAGGAACAAGGTACGTGCGTTGCGTGTAAAAACGAACGTGAACTTGATTCGAGGTGTCCTTCATCAGCGCACTTGAAACAATGTCCTCCCGTTCACGGGCGTGCGAAAATCCTCGAATCGTCGATCTGAATTGGTTAAAAAACACCTAAAACGATCGAAGCTCTGTCACGGCCGTCGACGGAATAAATAATGTATATCGCGGATAAGTTAAATACACTCGAACGCCCCGCGCCGCGCAATAACGCGTGCAAAGTCATTAAACCGCGACGCTCGCCCCTCCAGACCTAACCTTAAAATTATTCGCGCTCGCCTCTCGGCGCGATGATTTATGTAAAACGGTTTCGCAATTACAGTGGCGCGAATCATAATTAAGCGGCGCTCGAAATCACGGCGATTGATTAAGGAGGTCTCTTAGCTTCTTAGTTTTCAACATTTTCTATTTATTTATTTTAAACACGTCTGAAACTGTATATTCACAATTTTAACATTTCCGTGCACAAGTGGCTTAGATAAATAAATAAATTCTCAAAAATTTTTGTTTTACTTACGACTCGTGCGGCTTAAATAAAAATAAATAACTTCAAAAATTATTTTCTCGAAAACAGTGCTGTAAAAGTTAACCAAATTTTGGGACATTGTTCCTGGTCATTTTTTCTAAATGCACGCCAAATTTGAAGTCATTGGCATTTATTTCGTATATCTAAGGCACCTCCTTAATTGTCAACGAGCGGTTTTAATGGGCAAAGAAGTTTTGCGTTTTTCGAACGCGTTCGACTATCGAATTGGCTGGCAGGAAGTTAAAGAAGGAAGTTGATTGGAAAGGGAAGAGCGTAAAAGGTCTGATTGCTTTTGGGTTTCACGACTTTAAATTTGCGATGGCATTGGACGAGGCTGACAGGCTGCGTTTAACGAATCATGCCGTTGATCCTTTGTCTTAAATAACTTAACAACATGATATTAGTTTGTTTGTTGTTTGCAGCGATATTTGCACGTTACGAATTCATAAACGGACTAGATTTTCGTGAAACGACCGAATGGAATTAGAGTGTAAATATGAACATTATGTAATTCATATTTATTAACTGATTTGCCATCTTAAACGTTGTAAATCATCTTCGGAGAGGTTCATATCTAAAGTTCATACTTCGAGTTCAGATCTGATGTTCATACTTCAAGTTCATTTTTCAGGTTCATACTTCAAGTTCATTTTTCAGGTTCATACTTCAAGTTCATTTTTCAGGTTCATACTTCGAGTTCAGATCTGGAGTTTATACTTCGAGTTCATATCTGATGTTCATGCTTCGAGTTCATTTCTCAGGTTCATACTTCGAGTTTATACTTTGAGTTCATATCTGAACTTCATACATCGAGCTCATATCCATAGTTCATACTTCGAGATCATATCCGTAGTTCATACTTGGAGTTCATATCTGAAGTTCATACTTCGAGTTCATACCTGAAGTTCATACTTCGAGTTCATATCTGTCGTTCATACCACGAGTTCATATTTCGTGTTCATATCTGAAGTTCATACTTCGAGTTCATATCTGAAGCCCATACTTCGAGTTCTTATCTGATGTTCATGCTTCGAGTTCATATCTGAAATTCATACTTCGAGTTCATATCTGAAGTTCATACTTCGAGTCCTTATCCGATGTTCATACTTCGAGTTCATATCTGAAGTTCATACTTCGAGTTCAGATCTGGAGTTCATACTTCGAGTTCGTATCTGCAGTTCATAATTTGAGTTGACATCGAAAGTTCACAGGGTTCGTTTATTTCGCGCGGAAACTGTGTTTCGGGTACGGCTATCGTTGGAGCATGAGTGTCTGCGTTGCGTTGCGTGGTGAACGTGGCCTGACAGGTGTTCGTTGCACCTCCGCACGTGCGCAGAGCCGCGCGACCGAGCCGAGAAAAAGAAAGCCGCATGCGAGAAGGAAGGAGCAATCTCGGAATTCCGATCGATGGCGCGGGGCAACGCATAATACCAGTCGACTACAACGACAACGCCAACTGAGCTAATTACGGAAATGCGCGGCGCTGTGCGACCCCGGCCGCGCTACCAAAAATATTTTCATTTCAATGTTGCCGGGCGACCGCGAAACCGCCCTTTCCAAGTACAGGCGTGACTTTTTTTTACCATTTTCACCCGGAATTTTGGATTATTGTATCGTGTCAGACATTGTCCAACTATGGGTTTTGACTATTTTGCAAATCGGTCATTTTTTAGGATGTTTTGACCTTTAAATTTTGGAAATAGCGATTGTTTATCCAGTAGAGGTCATCTTTGGGATTATTATTATTATTATTATTATTATTATTATTATTTTTCTTTGTCATTGTATTTGTAATGTACATTTCGAGAATTTCGAATTTTTCAAAATAATCCAAACATGGTCGTGTTTATACTCAAATCCAAGGATTCCTGTCTTCTAAATACGATAAAACCAAGAGATTAAACGTAAATTCTGTCAGCTTTTTAAAACGAGATAAACTCAGGTCTTGAACACATCAGAATAGTTGAGATTGTTTTCATTTTCGAGTAGCTGGACAATTTATTTGATAACCGTTGTTATGGATGAATATTCAACGTTTGCTTTGGGATGGACAATAATCCGTGTCGCGACACACCGTAAATACATTTCGACGATCCGGATAGATAAGATGCGAAACGATTTCACGTATCAGCAAGCACGAATTGAGGTTTCAGATTGGAAATGGAGGCGAGAGGGTAAATTGAAAGAACGTTGCCTACTTGGATACGCGGCATGTTTATTCTGCATTATGCGCGCTGATTCGCGATTTCAGGATTGCGATTATTCTCGCGAGATTCTCGCCTTAAAACATCATAAATGGTTCAATTTTCAGAGGAAATGGTTCAGAACAATGTATTTGGAATGAGACAATTGTTTTGAGTACCCGCAGAACATAATTAGACTATTTTCAAAAATAACCATTTTCACAGATTTGAAAAATGGTAATTTCCGTCTTTTTATCCTAGACTATCGGATTTAAAATAAAAAATCCCTTAATTTGACTATAAACTCGACAGTGTTTACAAAATCAACATTTTAAAAAAATTTCAAAAATCGTCAAGATTTTCAAAATTCAAAAATTCTTTAATAGCCGTGTTTATACTCAAATTCGAGGACTTCTGTCTCCTAAACTCGATAAAACTATCAGATTTCATCCAAAATCATCCAGTTTCGTCTAAGGACTCTATAATTCTTACGAGAGCTCCAAATTTTCATCCATCACAACTTGTGACTTCCAAAACATTCCGTTTTTCGTAAAAGGAAGTCGAACGACAATCGACGAAGCGTAACAGCGATTTAGGCGAATCGCTCTGTATCATCATCTAGCTGCTGCATCATCGCAAGCATGAGTCGGAAAGTAAGGACGAGGCAGGACACCGCGAAGGTCAAGTGCAATGCGACACGCGTCATGAAAGGCTTCCTGTCGCGAAAGTGAAAATTACCGTGCCCGGTAATGTGCACGATCATGCGAGCAGACGGCCCGATGACGGTCCTGCGACGGCCAAAAGCATGCCATTAATCCTGTTGACGAAACGCCCACATCCCGTGCGCGCAGTTTTATAAAACCGCGCGCGGAGCTGCCGCGCCACAAATTCCGTCTATTTCGCGCAGTTTTGTCCACTTTTCGCGCACCATGACCGCCAAAGGCCAAAGGTTTCTCGGATTGGCCGCGCTCGTGCTCCTGGCACAGCTCGCTGATGTTTCTGCCAAGGTGACGGTTCATCAACTTTCATTTATTACGACAGTCATCGCTCCTTTCAGTCAAGATACGTCTGCAGTTCATACTTAAGTTCATGCCTGAAGTCCATGTGAAAGATCATATTGAAGTTCATATCGGAAGTTCATATCTGAAATTTATGTTTGAAGTTCATATCTGATATTTATGTCTGATGTTCATCTGAAAGTCATGCCAGAAGTTCATAATTGAAGTTCGTATCTGAAATTCAGGTTTGAAGTCCATATCTGAATTTCATGCCTGAAGTTCATATCTGACATTCATGTCTGAAGTTCATATATGAAATTCATGTCTGAAGTTCATATATGAAATTCATGTCTGAAGTTCATATATGAAATTCATGTCTGATTTTCATATCTGAAATTCATGTCTGAAGTGCATATCTATGAAATTCATGTCTGAAGTACATATCTATGATATTCACGTCTGAAGTTCATATCTGAAATTCATGCCTGAAGTTCATATCTGAAATTCATGTCTGAAGATCATATCTGAGGTTTATGTTTGAAGTTCGTACCTGAAATTCATGTCTGAAGTTCATAACTGAATTTCATATGTGAAATTCATGTCTAAAATTCATATATGAAGTTCATATCTGAAATTCATGTCTGAAGTTCATAATTGAAGTTCATATCTGAAATTAATGTCTGAAGTTCGCTGGAAAGTGTTTGTCGGTTATTTTGGAAAAACGTTTTTCTTATTCAATTGCAGAGGCCAGATTTCATTGACGACGATATGATGGATATGGTGATGCCTGACAAACAGGAGTGCATGGCGGAATTTGGCACAACAGAAGGTACCTTCATCTCACCTTTTTTTGCGTTTGGACTCTTTGTCCCATGGAATAAAATTCGTTCCTTTTTTTAACGATTTATGGGACTTTGCGTAAGCTCGTTAATTTCTCTGGTTGCAGACTTGATTGAGAAAGCTAGTGAAGGAAACATCGCCAATGACAAGAAGCTGACCTGTTACATGAGCTGTTTAATGCGGAAATTAGGATTGGTAACTGTCCAAACCAGAGATAAAAGTTCATTTAAGACTTTCAGCTTCATTTACAGTCTTCAGCTAAGGACAAACCTTATCTATAAGTCATTCCATTTTTTTAATGTGGAACCATGTAAATTTGTTACAACTAATACTTTTTAATTCATTAAGTCCAAAAATTGCGAAATTACGCAACTTCGTTATATCCTAATTTCGTGTTTCAGATGGACGATGATGGCAACATCGACACTGATATGATGTTGAGTGTCGTTCCTGACGAACTTGCGCCTCGTGCCATGCAAGTTTTGGAAAAGTGCTCGAATTTCGGTAAGTAATTTCCCGCGTTGTTTTCTGTTGTTACTTTCAAGAAGGTCATTCGGGTTTACTTGATTACAGATGGCGCTGACCTCTGCGAGAAAATGTACAATACTGCTGTATGCGTTTCCTCCAATTGTCCTGACGTAAGTGAAAAAATCTTGTAGACACCCTCGTTCCCTCGCCTTTTAAGTAAACTGTAATTAATGGCAAACCGTTCTGTCCGACAGATGTGGTTCATGATCTAAAACGGCAGAAATCCACCACTGAAAGCAACTTAAAAGGACCCTCTGAACGAAGGGGGGGGTCCTTCTTCGTTCGAAGAACGATAGTCCAACAAAAGCAAAGTTTTCTACGAACGTGTAATGTAAATTGCTTTTTAATGACCCTAGTATGTTTATAAAAAATGAAAATACACAACAGCTTCTCTACGGTCTTTGTCATTCCAACCCTACATGTCCACTAGTTACCACCAACTGCACATAAGCGAGTCCAGATGGCGCGCCGAGTCAGCCGGCGATTTCGGCCAGTCGGAGGTGATTCACATCAAAAGCGGACAAATCATGCAAAACAAAAGTGAAAAACTGAGGACGGGCCAATCCACGAGCTGCAAGTGGCGCCACGTGTGCGAGGAAAAGGGCGCGAAACTCAAACGGGGAATGCACAATTGCAGTCTGCAGTCGCACATCAAGAAAAAAAGGCGGGAATTTTGAAATTGACCTTCTCGGGACCGAGAATGTCAACTTCAATGCGTTCCTGCCGAAAATGAAGACAGTCCCATCCAACTCGGATATTCGTTCGTGTTGTGCTGAAATTCCGCTAGAGGCGCTGCACAATTTCGCGTCTGACAGCATTAAAATCGTTTACTTACATTCCCTATACTTATAATAGCAATAATTATTATTGAAAATAATCGTAAATAAATATTTTGAACTCCAAAACTCTTTTTTAAAACGGAATCAATAGTTATTTTAAAAAAATATTATAGGAAATTGAAATAACAAAATAAGATGTTACACAAATTTAACTTCCCGACTTTGGTTAGGCAACCCGATATGCAGTCTGAATGACGACTTATTAGGTTATGTTTTCGAATTCTATCACCGGAACCACCTGGCGATGCTAGCTCTACCTACAACTTTTTCGTCAGTTCGTGAAATCGAGTTTACATTGAAAGCAGGAGGTTCAGACTTCGAGAAATGTCGCCTACAGAATTTTAGTTCCATTTCAATGAGGGATCAGTGTAGCGGGCGCCACTAGCCGTTGTACGCATGCGCGTTATTAGCACTACTCTGATACTGATTGTCAAAAATGACAGTCGTTGCTTCGTTTCTTAAAATTAAAATATTTGTTTTTTATTTACAATAATAATTCAATTACTACTGTTTAGGACATTATTTTACTCTATAAGTAATAACTATCAACTCAAGATCCAATTCAAATTCATTTAGTTCACCCTATAGGGATCAGTGTAGGTGGCGCTGGCAGTCGGAACGTACAGTTTATATTCAAGTCTGAACCTCCTGATTGAAGGTACAGTGTCGGACAGGCCTGGCTGGAATTCTCTCTCGTTCGGTTTTTAGGTTATGTTTAAGCCCGCTCTGCAGCGCCTCTCGTGGATTTCACGCAAATCGCGATCGAACTTGCAGAGTTGGATCGGCTTGAACAAAGATCGGTGCAAATTAAGGTCTACAGCTGTTGTCGAGGGTTGAGGTACCTTCAGGTCGATCGAGTGGATCGCGTTGGAGTTCGAAGGAGAATCTTTGGCGACGGTGCTGCCGTTCGCGTTGTTGTTCACGTTCGGCAGCGAGCCCGCTTTGAACTGGTTTACGAGACTTATGTGGAGGTACTTGCTGCTCGATTGAGGGGGACTGGCGCCGGCACTCTTTACCGACAGTGGCGCCCCCGATCCCGACGTCACCTACGAAGATCACACGTGTTTCTCACCCTGGATTCTTCCCAAACTACCAACCAAAGGAACAGAAATAACGAAAACAACCGGCTCGCAGCGCCACCTGGCGGGCACAGGTGGCGCTGCTGGCAAAAGAAAAGCAAACAATTGTGCGATTGAACAAATCGCAGGTGGCGCTGCGTAAAAACCAAAGATACCAGAACAAAATCCGAGTGGAACTGCGCCATCTATCGTAG
Organism: Ceratoteleas bidentatus; assembly: GCA_022817645.1. Lineage (NCBI taxonomy): Eukaryota > Metazoa > Arthropoda > Insecta > Hymenoptera > Scelionidae > Ceratoteleas > Ceratoteleas bidentatus. The sequence continues at coordinate 15,834 of JABFPB010001759.1, forward strand.
GGGATTTGCAGATGGCGCTGCGTGGATTGGACAGGATCGGAAGTGAACTCAAAACCGCGGAGTGAGCAAATAAATGAAAATAATGTGGACGACCTTAGTCTCGCCAACTCGTCACGTAACGCGGGAACACGAAGACATCATTATCTCGAGACTAAACGTGTCTTTCGTCCAACTTCGTAGCCGCGCAGTCTCTTGTGTCTTTGCATAACGATTCGGCTAATTTCGTACGAAACGTAAAAAACGTTAATCAGCGTACGGTTTCCGGTTTGCGGTATTCATAATGGCGACGAAACTGAAATGGCGGTCAAATTTCAAACTGGAGATTTGACATTTGACCGTCAGTTTTAAAATGAATTGTTCCCCATCCTTAACTTAAAACGTTTGGAGGTAAAATACTTAACTATAGTTATAAAAAATGATCGTTAATTTAATTAAAATTATCATTGTTTTCTAAATGGTATTAAAAAAGTAAGGTTAAATTAAACGATTAAATTAACGGTCATTGCTTAAATATAAGGGTCTCGTTAAAATGTAAACAACGTTGTCCTTAATGTTCTATTTTATGCAGAGTGAATGTTTCATTTGGAGGAAGTTATTTTAAAATATTGGAAAATAAACAAAAGTTTGCCTCAATGCGAACCAAGAAGATCGTTTTCACCCAAAAACACTCCGTTTCCATGTTTTCAATCTTTGTTTATGTCAAGTCTTATTGATGTTTACATTCGCGTTTCTGTTTTTGTTTACACCTGTTTAGTTTTCCAGCTGTTTATATTTCCTTTTACGTTTTTATTTACTTCTTCATTTCCATTCCATTTCTTACCCGTTTCCCAACGATATTCGATTCGAACGAAGTTTCGGGAGAATATTTATTTCTCAGTCTTGCCTAACTGGGATAATCGGCGAATCGATGTATTATTTTTCCATCGCCCGTTCTATTATTTCGTCATTAATACTGTAGTAAATAAATAATGCATGGCGCGACCAATTGCGACTGTATCCCGGTTTAGATCGCTGTCTCGAACCCGCGATTATTTTTCCGCGAAAAATTTTCGATCCGAATTGCACGAGAAACGGGTCGTTTTTTTGCTCGCCGACTATATTTACTTAGGCGTTTACGCGAAAATCGAGGTTTCGGTGAAACTTTAATTCCCACAAACCAAAGAATCAATTTCACATTAGTTTGTTGTTTAACTCGACAGCAAATTGGAATTACTGATTACCCTTAAATTCGGCCAGGCGCATAATAATATTTTTATTTCTTTACATCCCTACAGAATATCAATCTTATTTTGTAACAGATCTTCTATTCTGTTGTCTGTAAATGAAGTCATTTTCGATGCTAAAGAAGAATTTTTTGCGGAATTTATGTTAACGTAAGAAGCAATTTAGAATCCGTTTTAAAATATTAATAAAATCATTTATAATGGGATGTGGAGATGTAAATAATTTATTGAATTTAGCATGAAATGTTTCGCAACCGTTTGTTTTTCTTTCCACTCAAGTGTCTGCCACAGCCCAAATACAATTTTTCAAAAAAATTACACAGATAAAACATCATTTTAGATTTTTAATATTTTTTTTATTTGAATAACCGCACATTGGAATAAAATTTTAATATTTAATTAGTCAGTTAATGGCAACAATTATTACCAATTTAAACATTAATTAATTAATAATAACTTCTGCTTTTTCGTTCGACAAAAACCTACGATTTAAATCGAATCAAATTGTTTTATCTCGATTGGTATTAGCCCTATTACTATTATCGCGACTTTCCTGGAACGGTCGAGTGACATTTTACAGATTGTCGAAACAGGTTTAAGGCAGCCCGAGAAAGTTCGCGAAGACGAGAAAAATGTTTGATCAACTGCAATGATTAACAACGCGAAATGCCCCCACTTTTCGCGCGACTTTTCTAATTCTCCACGCCGGGCAGGTGTACCAAACGTCCGCCACGAGGAACTATAAATTAACGATTTTGTCCCTATCGTTAAGCGAATCTATTTCCAGCGGCCATTAAACGGGGCGTTATTGGTAAAAAATAAATTTGACTTTACAGCGCGTTTAATTGCCGGGGAATCGAATTTTAATGAACTATAAATTACCGCGTGGCGCACGTGACTCCGAAAAGCCGGGGGAAAAAAAGGCGCGCATTATAGAAACGACGATAACTCGGCGCGTAATCTCGAAACACGCCTGTTTTTGTTTGTTAATTAAACGAATTCGCTGTGCCGCCAAGCTGCAAATATTTGTCCAATTACCGATAACGCGTTACGACGGCGACTTTTCGTGAAACAAGACGCCCGGGATTGATTTTCGTTTAGTGCCACTCTTTGTGTTGGTATTAAAGTATCAGTGCCCCTTTTTTCCAGCGATAAACTAATTCGAATTAAATTACCGTCGATGACAAAAGTTAAAAAGAGATTCGTTTGCGTTGAAACACGAACGTTTGAATGGTATTTATTTTACGTAATTTAGGTGAAGCAAAAGCACTGATTGTTGCATTATTTACTTGTATGCCATCATTTTGTTTATTGTCGTTGTTATTATGAATGCTTTTTATGGCGCCCAACGTGGGGTACAAATTATTGCATTATTATGCTTCCAATCGCAATACGAGAAAGGCGTTCATACAAACGTGAAATTTGTCATTAATTGTCGAATAAATATCAAATGCATGGCGTTTGAGTCGGGATGAAATGAATGTTTGCCAGCAATGTTTATAATTCAGCCCAATTGACGTCAATTAGAAAATGTTTGCTAATATTCCAAATTGTTTGAATCTAACAGATCAATAGGGAGATATCCAGACATAAGGGTGCTTCACCTTTCATTATTCACATTAGATCCTTATCGTAATATGTTCTTCGGTGGATACAACAAAAGTTTCGATCACCGAGACCGAAATGGAATGTAAATAACGACCCAGTCACGGATAATAAAAAAGGATCGTGTTCATTAGTTGACGGTCTTTCTTCCTCTTTTTTCGACGATTTTTGGAATTATGAAATGGTTACGTTCAAACTGGTTAAAATCAAGGAGCCATTTGCATACTTGAATAAGTTACTCTCGGTGAAAGTATTTTGGCGGAAACCCCAAGAGACTTGCTTATTGTTGGGAAACAGTATTTGAAGGTTGATCGAATGATTCAGATTGATTTTTTGGTCGGCGATGAAAATTAATTTGTTTTTAATGATTTCTGGTAAAGCTGAATTGAAATGAAAGCGTTTTTCGTAAAAACGATGTGTCTTGTTAACTTTGCAAAATTCACATTATTAATAAAAAATATAATACATTATTGCGACATAATTTTGTTATGTGTTATTATGATTTTCTTTATTTAGTAGAAACTCAACTCAGACTTTCATTGTCCTCAAAAGTTAAGCCTTTTCGCCCAAAAATGATTGTTTCGCGTTTACGAACGAAAGTTGCAGACAAATTTTCGATATTAGGTTTTGTTTAGTTTTTGATGGAAATGGTATTTGGTCCGAATACTTCCGAGCCTTTGTGATAACATTTTTTGCAGCGTTAAAACTTTATTCTAAACAATTTCAATTGCAAACAGAGGCAAACAAGGAACGTAATATTACCATTATTAGAACGAACTGATTTAAAATGTGGGCTCTCAGATTGAAATGCAAATGAAAAACAAAATTAAAACTCCCAACATATGCCTCACAAAAAAGTGTGCCACCATTAAAAGGCAGACGCAGAAACTAATCAAAACAGACGTTTCACATCTTCGAATCATTTTCCTCAGATTCAGAAAATTTTCCTTGTATAAAACTCGATTTTTCATTGAAAACGCCTTTAAGGTTGTGTAATCATAAGACAAATGGATATGGAATTTCATAAAAAATTACAAAACATTTAAAAGAATATATTCAGGTTTAGTTACTTATTCACTGCCACAAGAATGACTACTAAATGTTAGTTAAAAAGAATTTATATTTAGAAACTATTGTTTAATGAAAAATTTTTTTTAGATTTAGTTTATAGAAAAACAAAAATTGTTGAAATCAACTGTAAGATTAATTTCTGTAACCCTAAAAATATGCCCCTTTGTAATTATTTTTTATAAATTGTAATATTTAATAACAACGTTAGTTTCTGATAATTATTAACTATTATCATTAAAAAAAAAATCTGGCTTTGTGAATGAAGAAAAAGTAGACAGGAAAGAGGCAGTTGAAACAAAGAACGTGTGCTCACTGCTTGGGTTCACACCGTAAATACACCGGCGTAAAGTCGACCAATTTAGCATGGTTTTGCACCAAATCTTTAACCCTCCATATACAACGTTTGCGTACCTAAACAATTGCCATTATTGTAACCACAATTTTCTATTAGGTATTCTGCTATAATTAATTAATTAGATTAATTTTTTATTTAATTAATTTTATACTTTTTTATTTTTCCCGCCCATTTCCACCATAAATAAAACAAATATCTTTAAAAAACGATTAAACCCCCTCTACAACTGAAAAATATTTTAAAACATCTGAACTTTACTATCCTATAGTGCTGCTTAAACCTCGATGGTCAGACTATCAAAAAATATCGATTGCAAGTATAATAAACTATCGATACTATTGGAAATTTTTTTTATTTGAAAAAATTGATGGCGTACAAATTAAAAGGAGAACTATTAATTGAAATGAAATACTTACAATATTATTATAACACGTTTAATATACTCTCTTTACTATAAAAATAACATTTGTTCTTTATGAAGAACAAACAAATATATTTTCCTACCAAAAGCACAAAGTAGTTTCTTTCACCGGTGCTGCTAACAATTGTCTGTTCGCGATCCTGTATTTTTTATCTACTTATAGGTTACAATTTGAATATATACCGGAATAAATCGACGTCTCATGTTTTTGCCAGTTGTGTACAGTTTAAATTTTTCTTATCGTCAAAACACTATGTCGGATGATATGGTTGGTTTATTGTGTGTTCAGGAAGTGCTATGATCCATGGTCGAATTATTCAGGGTTGCATGGAATTATGGGTTTATTTACATGAAATTCTGGTAGACTATAGTACGGCGCAAAATTGTTTAATTATGGTATTTTTATGGTAACATTACAAAGTTTAAAATACAAAATTATAATGACGAGCATTGTTAGATTTTTTTTTGTTTATTAACTCTTACTTATTCTCAGTTGAATACAATGAGAACAGTCAATCTATTATCATAGGCTTTCTAAAGAAACTGTAATTAATTTTAGTGTTCTTGTAATTGAAATGTACAGTGTATACAAGAAATGCAAGATGTGATTGCCAATAATTTTTTCGTGGTTTTATTTCAGTCGTTCAAAATTGGTCATGTGTATTTGCCTTAAATATGCTTGCAGGAATATTTATATGATCTATATTTTTCAAACTGTTTAATAAATAAATTCTTACAATGGCCCCATTGCAAATTAAATTGTATAATTATTGTTTATAATGAAACACAATTTGGACATTTATATAATAGAAACAAGTTTAAACAAATGAATTAAAAAACCAGGGAATAATATGGATGTGTCAACCGTAAATGGAATCATTTAATTCCAAACAGTTAATGATGCTGATGGGATGGCAAAATTTCAATCAACTAACTATATGCTCTCATATATGACAAAATATTTTTTATCCTAAAAGTGAAAATAAAGAAAATGAAGGTTCAAGCAATAATCCACAGATGTTTACCAATGATAGTAAAACTATTCCAAGTTGAAAATACCAAAATGTCATATGCGAAATATTTGATAATAGGTGTATAGGAAAGCAAGGGATGAATCTACAGATCAATGTTTAGTTTTACGAAAGACAATGGGAAAGCTGTGATTCTAGATTAATATTTAGTTTCAAAGGGCAAGACGTTACGCAAATATATTGCTATAATTTCATTCGAAAAAGTTTAGCAAGCAACAAATCCACAGTTTAATTGCAATGTTGAGACAGAAAAATGTGATAGGCGAAAGTTGTGATTCAAGCATTATTACTGTTTAAAAGAAATATGAGAATGATGTAATAATTTCGGATTTCCACTATAAGACGAATTTAGGATATGCTTGTACAAGAATAAAGATTTGTCAAATTTAGAAATTATTCATTTTCTCAAGTTTATAGACAGTCAGGTAAAACTGGCCCTGAATAATTGTTCAATTACAAGATGAAACAATTTTTAATTCCACGAAATTATATATCTATGGTACAAATGTGATACTATGGTACACTCATAGAATCACATCAATTGTATGGTACGATTCCATAATTATGATAGAGTCTGGCAACCCTAGTCTACTTTGTTTTCTGTTTTTTTTTTCTATCATTACAAGTCTTCACATTACTAGGTATTATCCCAGTCAGAAAAATTAGACAATATTTGCGCAATATTTGCAGTAATCAATTGACTAAATGTAATCTAATACAACTCAAATGGAGCATTAGACAATATTTGTGCAAATATTGGACGTTGGTCTGTTAGACCATATTTTTTTATAGGGATGTTGTAAAATGCTTTTTCCCAGTTAGTTGTGTGACCTCCCGATTTCTTTTTTTATCTTAGGTGGTTGAATGTATCTTGTTATGGTGTTAATTTTTTTAATGTAGCTGTTTTATAGTTCTATGATGTTTTTCATCAAGACTCCTGTTCAGGAACCCAAAAAACAGCAACATACTGAATATGAAGAAAAATGAAGAAGTTTATTTTTCTGTTTCGCCATATTGGATCCTCCATTTTGATTTTGAAAATCTGAGTTCAGATTCCTGTTCAGCGACCTTGAAAACCCTGATACTGGTATTTTTTGTGAGCATCAGATGAATACAGAAATGTGTGGGTGAAAGGGTAAAGGGAAGAATAGGGAGAGAATGAAACTGAAAGAATCAGACGAGTTCAAATGAAATGAAATAGACTAAGAAGAGACGATGAGAAAAAGTGAAAGAAATGAAATGAAAGGGGTTGAGAGAAAAAATGATCTGACGAAATGTCAGGCATTGCAGGAATTAGATGGAATGGGAAGGACTGATAGGGAATCAAGGTGTAATCAGAAGCAATAAGAGGGCATGAGACGGTATGAGATGGAATCAGTTGTAAACAGACGGAATCAAAGAAAATTGTCTTTTTTTAAATAAAATGAAATAAAAAGAAACAAGATAAAACGAACTGAAATAAAATGAAACAAAATGAAATGAAACGAAATGAAATAAAATAAAACAAATTAAAACAACACAAAATGAAACAAAGTAAATTAACTACTCTAAACTTGAGTTAAACTGAAATATCGATCAAATATCAACACTTAATAGTTGTCGAGACTAGACAATGCTATCGAGGTTTAAGCAACACTCTCAGAACACCACAGCCCCCGGCGGCGATCCAAAACACCGACCCCGAATCGATTCCCGCCAAAAGCCGCGCTCCGGGGCTCGAGTCGTGGCCGCGCTCGCGCCCGCCGGCAGATGGCGCCCTCCGTCGCGGCGTTCGCCGCGGGCGCCCGCGCGCGCGCCAGAGGGCGCTCGCGCTCGCCCGTTGTTTACATTTTAACGGCCGGGCCCGGGCTGGGCCGGGGGTGG
>JABFPB010001760.1:0-23396 GCA_022817645.1 Ceratoteleas bidentatus
CAGGAAAAATGTTGAGGCAACACTGGATCAACGTAGGTGATTTATTATGGTCTTTGTTTACATAACCTGACATTCGTTTATATTACTTTGATTGGGAACAAACATGTTTATTTATTTATGGTATGTTTTTGTTTTTTTTGTATGTATCATTTTATTTGTTTACTATAAAAAATTGAATTAATTCGAACTGATGTAATGTGATGATAAAAAAAGTAAACATAACCTATAAGGCATAAAAGGTAAACAAATGAGTATTCTAATATTTTGGATAAATATATCAATATATATTTATCGAAAATATATATTGATATTCAGTTCTGCTCAGACAGTCTCCGTTTGAACAATAGCAAAGTGTTTCTCAGTTTGTTACGTCGAAAGTTTTTCTTGGAAATGCTGAAAACAAAAATGGATCCTAAAGTCAGACAATGTAAGTGTAACAAGCGATCGAAATATATTTCGATATCGATATATCGATACATATTTCGATATATATATCGATATATATTTCGATATCGATAATTCTATACATATATCGATATATATTTCGATATCGATACATATTTCGATATATATCGAAATATATCTATTTTTCTTCTTTTCCTACACTTTTCCTTTGAAAAATTGTATTTTATTGTTTGTTTAATTATTTTGTCTGAAATGATTGGTTGTTGAAATAAATAGAACACTCGTCGAAATTCCCCTGAGCGAAACATGAGTTGCGTTCAGCCGATTTCCAAGCAAGTTGCCGCGATTGCAAATAAACTGTGCGGACTTCACAATAATAACAGGTTTATATTATTTTTAACGCGCGCCACGGGCTCGTGTCTCTACGCGAAGGTTATAGACTGCAAACTTGACTTATATGTGAACTTCGAAATTGCCGCGTGAATAATGCATTATTTTATTATATTCGATGGCACAAAGCCACCGCCTGCGATTGCGCGAAACTCGAAATATTGACAAACATCCGCACAAAATGGCAAAGATTGATCTTCATTTGCAAAGATATATGTTTGTGAAATATGATGTTTGGTTTGTGTAATATAAATAATATAAATAACTTTTTGTGTAAACATTATATGTATTTAAAATGTGATTGTTTTTTTGAATGAATGAAAACAATTCAATAATGATTTGTTATTGTTTTTGTTTGTTTATAAATAAATAATAAATAAAAACAAGACTTTTTGAAGGTTTTTTTATTTGTTTACAAACAAACATTAATATTTTATTTAAACAAATATTTGTTTACATACAATACTTTATTTTTGATGTAAATAAATCTTTGTTTACATTGAATACTTTATTTTTTATGTAAACAAATCTTTGTTTACATATTATATTTTGATTTTTATGTAAACAAATCTTTGTTTACATATTATATTTTGATTTTTATGTAAACAAATCTTTGTTTACATACAATATTTTCTTTTTGATGTAAACAATTCTTTGTTTATATACATTGAATAGTTTTTTATCTAAAAAATGTTTGTTTACATTCAAAGGTATAACGGTTTTGATTGGGATTCTTAGAAAAATAAGAAAATAAATAGCAATAGACTAAAATAAACACAAAAAACAGTGCTGCCACAAATATAAAGGAGTGTCCATTCAAGTTTTGAATCGGTTAACATATCAATTGACGCATTTACGTTCTTTTACGTTACGTTGCGTGATTTGTCTCTCAATTCAAATGTTATTGGACGAGCTAATTGACGCCTGATATGGCACGGTGACTAAACCAACAGCGGCTAATGAAATGTTATGTTTTTCTTCGATTTATCATCGCGTCGAGAGTTTAAGACGGAAATAATAAAAACTCGCTGCTAATTCTGATAATCTTTAAATTAATAATTAAAAAAATAAAATAAAATAAAATAAAAAAAAATAAAAAATTTATTGATACAATTATTAATATAATTTAACTTCTTAATAATTATGAATGTTTATTAATAATGCAATATTATTTTAAAAATGAATTCTTTAATTATAATAATAAATATAAACAAATAATAATTTTTATAAATTTATATATTGACAATAATAACGCTAATAATAATTATTATTATTATTTTGTTTTTCTTATTTTTTAAATGGCTTAATTAAAAAAAAGTTCACCGTTCGCGTTCGCAAACGTTCGCAAAAAAGCGTGCACCTTGGCGCGTGTCACGTGACGCCTTCATTGATCGATTCGACGCAACGAAATCGAACAGGCGCGTGCAAACAAATCTTTCCGCGAATGTTTTTGTTTTTGTTTTGCGGCTTAGTTGCGCGATGCGGCAAAAAGCGTCGATTGCGACGACGCGTTTTTCGCGCCTTCGAAAATAGTGTATCGCGACCTCTGGCGTTTTACAGCTCAAGGACTGGCCGAGCAATTGGGCAGACAGGTGGCGCGACGCGACATCTACCGGGGATTTGCACAGGTGGTTGGCGGGAAAAAGTTTTTTTAGATCAATTAACAAATAATTAAAGTAAATGTTTTTCAAATAATTAAAGCAAAATTTCGAGTCAGTGTTTACAAACAGAGATGACCTTATAAGTTTCAACTCAAGGTCAAATGGGTAAAAATGTAAACAAATGTTATATTATTATTTATATTTTTTCATTTAACAGGTGAATGACCTTAGATTGTATGTAAACAAACAAAATTTCGAGTCAGTGTTTACAAACAGAGATGACCTTGTAAGTTTCAACTCAAGGTCAAATGGGTAAAAAATGTAAACAAATGTTATGTTATTTATATTTTTTTCATTTAACAGGTGAATGACCTTAGATTGTATGTAAACAAACACAATTTCGAGTCAGTGTTTACAAACAGAGATGACCTTGTAAGTTTCAACTCAAGGTCAAATGGGTAAAAAGTAAACAAAGGCGAACATTGGTATCTCGCTTCGTCTTTATCGACATAATCTGCGGAAATTCGCGTAATGACTAATCAGCAATAGGCATTCAGTCAGACAAACTGAACATTTCCGGCTTAAATGTGTACATAAAGCGAGAGTCCGGACTGGCTGAATTCGATGTTTAGAAATGTCTTTAGGAACATTAAACGTTGTAATTTTATTATCTTGACTCTGAGATTATACGTCGAATTCATAATGAAACTGTAAATGGGGAGCTTTGTTTGATATTTACATACGAAAGAACGATCACAACAATGCACGACCTTCCTCAATTTTTTTATTCACATCAAAATGAAAACGTTCGTTAAAAACAATGGATACGAACAATTAGTATTCATGTTTGCAAACAAAAAAATTGTAATTACTTGTGACCTTCCCACAAATTATTATTTTCAAAATTTGTAAAACAAAAACGAAAGATTAGACTGAAAATAGTTAATATTAAATATTAATAAATATTAATATTACTGAAGTTACGAGTTCAAATCCCGTCTAAGGCAAATAATTTTTTTCACCCAATTCGCTGAAATCTTCGACTACATCTCATTGCAATTCTCAAAAATAATTTTAAACTATTTTTAAACACATTTAAAAAATTATTTTTGCGACTAACATTTTTCTGTGAGATTTTGTCATCACCGATAAGAGTCCATTTTAGTCACTTGTTAGCTCGGTGTAAGATTACATTGAATTTCGACGCTGATTGGATATTTTCACGCATCTCCCCCCACCCAAACAAAACGGCGGGAAATGAGCCGCAACCCCACATGGGTGTGTTCGCAACGAGCTCCAAGCACGGCATCGTAAAAAGTGACATTAAGCGCGAAACGACAGGCATCGCCTGAAAATCTGTAATGATATTTTTAGAAATGTACACAACGCGTTCGTCGCGGCCAATAATTAAAGCGGGCGTTGCGCAAGAACGCCACGCAAACGCGACCTCCGACAAATAACAATCGCGGCGGACTAATGACACTAATGACTCCAGAAAAAAAGGAGGAAACTATTTTTTAATTGCCGGGAAGAATTTTAGGACGAAACAAGAATTTAAAACGACGAAAAAGTTCTAAAGAGTGGCACTTATGGCACTTATGAGTCGAAAAATAGATAAAAAATTTTTATATTTTGGTTACGGCCAAGAATAAAGTTATTCTGACGCAAATCACTAGTTTGCCCATGGGTTTGAAGTCAAGAGTCATAAAACTGTCTTAAGAGACACTTACGACACTAACGTCCTGAAAACAATTTGAGAAATATTATCTATCTTTAGGAAGAGTCTAAATTTTAGAGTCTCTTAATGTTTGTTAGGGAAATATCCAAGTTACGTTAGTGCCGTTAGTGTTTCTTAGGGTATTAACCAGCACTTATGGCACTAACACTTATGGTAAAAAAATGTTTAATTCTCCATCCGTAGGCATAATAAATTTAAAAAATCCTGCAAGAATCGAGATTTAGAAACTCTCTTTAAATGTGTTAATGGCTCAATGAACACTTATGGCACTAACACCTTGAAAATGTTTTTAATTCTCCATCCAAAGGACTCAGCAAAGGACCACGCACGATTCCTCCCTTGGAAAATTCCTCCCTTCCTAGCCAGAATCACTCAAATATTCAGGAACGGAGATTCAGAAACTCTCTGAATGTGTGTTAGTGTCCTAATGAACACTTATGGCACTAACACCTTGAAAATGTTTTTAACTCTCCATCCAAAGGACTCAGCAAATTTGGAAAATTCCTTCCCTCCTAATAAAATAGTCAGGAACGGAGATTTAGAAACTCTCTCACTTAGTGTTAGTGCTCTAACTAGCACTTACGACCCTAACACCCTAAGAATTTCTTCAATTCTCCATCAATAAACTTAAAAAAAATTTTTTTATGGCAAAAGAATTTGTTTAATTCTTCCTCCATAAACAGAGTCTGAAAGTCAGTCCAAATCCGACATTTAATTGGTTTCCCCTCCCGCCATCTCCGCACTGCGCATCAGTGCCGATCAAAAATGAATCACCGTAATTTGCCAAATGCGATCGCCGATAAGCCGCGGCTTTTTACGTAATGCCATATTCATTATCTGCGTCGTCGCGCGTGAATTATCATCGGGTGTCAGGAGTCCGCATCGCGCTGACACAATCGCCTTCCTGGGTGTGGCATCGCCAAATGGTACGTTACGCGACAGTTTCCACCCCCTGCCCGACCCGAAATAGCCAGCGGGGTGTCCGATAGTGACTCGAGACAGGTCCTAATGGCCTCTGGGATTGTTCCATTTCATTAGGACAAACAGCGTTGATGGCCTCCATCATCGGGAGGGGTGGCGACCCCTGGCGGCGGCTCTGGGAGTGAGTCGTCGCGAGATCGCTGGGTAAACAGACCGTAACGCTGGGTGCGTTGACATTAAAAGGTTGTTCCGGACGCTTGACGGTGTCTGGCCTTGCGGCAGCCTAGTTTGTCAAAGGGCGCGCTTATGTACCATGGCTAACGAGCGAAAGGGGAGGTGGGAGGGGTGGTTTCCAATTCGGGGTGGGGTGGGGAGGTCATGGGAGTGGGAGGTTGAAATTTCTGGGAGGTGGCTGGAGGGGTTCTGTCTTAGGATGAGGAAGACAGAGCTAGGACGGAGGCTTCGACCCTTCTAGAACCTCAAGAGAGGTGGAAAAGGGCTAGATTAGGAATGAAGAACTGGGAAAATGGGTGGAGAAAGTTAAAAATGGTGTCTTTGAAGGGTTGTGGGGTCATAAGTGTTTGAACGAATCCTTCTTGTGAGAAACTCTAATGGATAGTTAGGGATGGAAGACCTTTCAGAAGTTTCTAAGGGGTCTCCAGCCCTAAACTCGAAGCCATTGGGGATGGAACTAGCTTCATAAGTGTTTGGTAACATTCTCCTGCCAGAAACACTTACGGATTGTTGAGGAGGGAAGTCCTTCCATAAGTGTTTATGGCTTTAGGTTCAAGGAACTTGTCTTGCCAGATACTAATTAGTTGAACCTCCCTAGATAAGTGTTCAAGAAGTGTTCTGATATGGACACTAATGAGATTTGGAGTAGAACTTCCTTCATAACTGTTTAGGGACTCTCCTACCCTAAATACCAGTCAGGATGGATAAACAATCACTTAACTCACATCTTCATGCTCAGGGACTCCCTCACCTCATCAAGAATAATTAATCCCCAATTATGAAACTCTCCATAAATGTTTAGGGACCACCTGCTGCTATCAGCACTAATGAAATCCTCTACAGACCAACTTCCTAACCACCTGTACCCCAATATTTATGATCTATCTCAACCCAGAAACAAATTAATCTCCTCCCTTGGACCTTCCACAATAAAGATAGGTATTTTCCCATGGTCTGAACCCCCATACCTTCCTATCTCCTTCCCTGCTTTCGTTCTCTCTCACCCTATCTCCAATCAGCTAATCCCTTTCGGTTCCCCTACCCCAGTTTATATTTACCCATCATCATACCTTACACCCACCTTTCCACGTCAATTAAATCAAACGAAATTCGAAATCTGGTCATCCCTTCCAACTGCTCGTCATAGCGGAAGGGAAGATGGGATGGGGAGGGTGATCGGCCGAATGACTCGAATCGCAGGAAAGGTCGAACTGGCGCGACGAGGTGTGTAAAATCAGACTGGGTGGGGGTGGGGGTGGGGGTCCAAGGTCTGGAATAAGGGCACACGCGCGACGCAGACGGATGCACAGATGGACGTGTCGATAGGCAGCGTCGTATTAGCGGATAAGGAGGAGCGAGACGAAGATGGATGTGGGAGGGGGAGGGGGGAAGGAGACACTGATAGACCGTCGGTCTATCGGCCTCCAGGCGGCTTTTCGTAGTTTTCTTCGGGCCGCCTTGACGCGAATTTCCGTCGAGACGCGGGTTTGTTTTGGGTGCCCTGGTTGGGCGCCAACGGTCGTTCGCAGGAATCGGATGGGTTTGGAGCTCGGATCAACGGGATTGGCTGTTGTGTCGTAAGTTTTTGGTGGATTGGGAGGGAGGAATAGTTTTTTTAAATTATTTTAACGAATAAATTAAAAGTTCGAGACGCGGGTTTGTTTTGGGTGCCCTGGTTGGGCGCCAACGGTCGTTCGCAGGGATCGGATGGGTTTGGAGCTCGGATCGACGGGATTGGCAGTTGTGTCGTAAGTTTTTGGTGGATTGGGAGGGGGGAATATTTTTTTTTTTTATTATTTGAACCAATAAATTAAAAGTTCGAGGCGCGGGTTTGTTTTGGGTGCCCTGGTTGGACGCCAACGGTCGTTCGCAGGGATCAGATGGGTTTGGAGCTCGGTTCAACGGGATTGGCTGTTGTGTTGTAAGTTTCTGGTGGATTGGGAGGGAGGAATAATTTTTTTTAATTATTTGAACGAATAAATTAAAAGTTCGAGACGCGGGTTTGTTTTGGGTGCCCTGGTTAGGCGCCATCGGTCGTTCGTAGGGATCGGATGGGTTTGGAGCTCGGATCTACGGGATTGGCAGTTGTGTCGTAAGTTTTTGGTGGATTGGGAGGGGGGAATAGTTTTTTTAATTATTTCTACTAATAAATTAAATAATAAAGATTTAATTTATTTAATTTGATAAACATTAAAACAAATTTGAGTTTGAGGTTAGGTCTGAGGATGAGAGGAGGACTTCGCCCATTGGTCGATTTCTCCCTCAGTTAGAGGGAGATAGAAAAGTTGTTCTGAATGGTATCTCCTTAAGTTAGGGACTTTGATCGTGTGTAAAGCATCGTTGAATATTTATTAACGAAGTCAGGAAGCGATTTATCTAACTTTCGAAGAAAGTGGAGGAATGTGGAAATGGAGGAATATTTTTTGGAACATTAAGTCGTGCAGTTAATAACTTTTAATCTTGATCTGTAAATCTTTTTTAAGTACATAAGCGACGCCTAATGATGATAACATGTCTACAACTTCAAGGTCGTTACACACTTCTTACAGTTATTTTTATGTTGTTGAATGGGTCTATATGTATGCGTCACTATTTATGTATATAAAATAAAAATAAGTAGCTGTAATGAGAGTTACTCTCTATTTCACCTAAAGCTGTCGCCACTGTCATTCTGAGTCACACATAGATGTCGCTGGAGTAGTTTGCAATTGGTCTTATTTTTACTCCAATGTACCGTGGCTTCGAAATACTTTGACTGCATTAAAAATAAAAAAAACCCAATCACCCGATTATTGACTTACCCTAACCTCGTTTGGGGAGAGATAGAGAGTCAACATTGGCGGCGTTGCAAATCGCGACACAACGTTCCAAGTACTTCCCAATCGATTCTTCCCAAACTTATTACGAGCAGTTCGATGTATCGAATAGCAATCATTTTCGGAACGATATTATAAATAGTAATAAATGTCACATAGGTGGCGTCCTTGTCGTAATAAAAAAATATTGCTCAAAAAACTTGCCTTTTTTTGCAAGTCTTGTGAAAAAAATTAGAAAAAAATTTTGGTTTACACTTGAATTAAATTGCAATTACATTTTTTTTCGATTTAAAGGTTTTTTTAATATTTTCAAATTTTTTAAATGGTAAAAATTGAAAATTAACAAATTAAAAAATTTTTATTGACTATTTACATTTTTTAAATTTAAAACGTTTTTTAATTTTTTAAATTAAATTCAATTTAAACGTTTTTTTTATTTTTAAATTGACGAATAAAAATAATTTTTACTGGAAAAATAAAAAATTTTAATAATGGTAAAGATTTGCAATTTAAAATTAAAAAAAAAATTGAAAAATAAAAATTCTAAAAAATGTTTTAAATTGACAATTCAAAAAATTACAAAATTAATTTTTTTTAATTTTTAAATTCAATTTGTTGATAGGCGGACCAATCAACAGTCGTCGCGATTGAATTTATAATGTGCCGTATAAGTTTGGTTAATATTAATTTAAAGCATCCACACGTATCACGCACGCCTTGTTGCACTCGGACACATCCTCGTGTTCGTCGCGACGCCACCAGTCGTCATGGAGTCGCCGCTACTGTAACACGGACGGAACGGCGGTTGACACGCTCGCGCGGATTCGCGACGTCGCGTGTCACCTTGTGGACAGTTTTTTTTTATTTTTCTATTTTTTTATTTTTAAAACAAATAAAAAGTTCTGGTTGTTTTCGTAAATTTGAATTTCGCGCCAAAAGTGGCACGGTGGCGCGCGAAGTGATTTTTGTGGACTCGTTACAAGTTTCCCATTTTTTAAATGGTTATTGAAATAGGGAAATGTAATTGATATTTTAATTATTTGTTTGTTTTTTTTTTTTTTGAGAAAGTAAATATTTTTGGACTTCTAAATTTTTCGTTTGTAACATTTTTTTAGTTTTTTTATTTTATTTTACTTTATTTATTTTTATTTATTTTCTTTGTTTTGGTTTAGATTTCATTTATTTACTTTCAGATTTGTTGTTTAGTTTTGTTAGTTTTCAGATTTGTTTTGATTAAACAATTTTGTTAATTTTTTATTTATTTTCACGTGTTTATTAATTTTTGGATTTATTTTTATTTATTTTTTGATTCGTTTTTTATTTGTTTTGGTTTCTCTTTTTGTTTTTGTTTTTGTTTTCATTGGTGTCCTGATTTGTTTATTTACGTTTAGATTTGGTTTTTCTTTTCTTTGCTTACATTTACAAGGTGACGGATTGTTTCTTTACTTTTGGAAACGTTTTGTTTATTTCTTATTGAATGTCGTGCATTTCAAATGTGCAGTGTCGTGATGCATGTAATGCGTTAGATTACGGATGAATTATGAAAGTAAATTTCGGAATCAAATTTCATGATTGGCTGAAAGTAGTTGTGGTGAAATTAAGCGAATTTAATCAAGAACGTTAGAGGGCACTCTTTTTAGGATAATTGAATGCCTAATTGCATTTCGCGTTGCGTGTTTGCAATTTGTTTTTCGAGAGATACAATTTTCTAAGACTATAATTTTATTTTATAAAAAATAAATTTTTTATAAAAAATGGAAAAATAAAATAAAAAATAGAATGAAAAAAATAAAATGAAAAAAATGAAACAAATAAATTCAAAAAATGAAAAAAATGAAAAAAAATAAATTGAAAAAATGAAAAAAATAAATTGAAAAAATGAAAAAAATGAAAAAAATAAATTGAAAATAAAAGAAAAAAATAAAAAGTTAGTAAGTTATTATTTTTTACAATTTTTATTCAAAATCAGTATATTTATAATTTTATGAAAAAAGTGGACATAACATAAAAAATTAAAATCCGACAATAGTTTATAAAGAAATAACATAAAAATCAATTACATTACTCTATTTTAGTACAAATTGTTAGAATGTAAAAAAAACACAGCGCCATCTTGCCACCTAAGTTAAATAGGTTAAATTACATATATACGTATCCTTCATAATGGAAATACAATACCGTGGATTAAATATTTGCGCAAATGCGAGTCGCTGCATATTTAATATCAAAGTATAAAAGAAGAAAGTGGCGGAACTTTATTTCGCTCGATTATTTCGCTAATTTCCAAGCGCTTTAGTTAAAAAATAGCGTCCTTTAAAAGCGCACAACTTTTTGACCAATCGTCGCTCGACACGGCATTTTCCTCAAAATCTTGCATTAACTAGCATTTTAAATATGATTTAAAGCATAAGTACATACAATTCAACTTTTTCTTAATTAAATTTTCGAAAAAATCATATTTTAAATTTTAAACATTTTTTATTTAAATTTAGTATTGTTTAAAATTATAAAAAAATTGTATTTAATTTTAAAATTTAAATAAAGTTTAAAGTAATAGAATTTTTAATTAAGATTTTTTAATTAAAAAATTAAAAAAAAAAATTAAAAATATTTTAATTTGACAAATTAACATTTTATTTTGCAAAAATTATAATTCAAAATATTCAAAACTAATATTATTATTTCAACTATTTTTTATAAAAGTACAAATTACTTTTCGAAAATTTCAAAAATAATTTTTTTTTGCAAAAATGAACCTTGGAATCTTAATAAAAAATATACGACTAATAAATTAAAATCATCTAATTTACCGATAAATAATTTTAAATACGATTTTTTTATTTCAAAAAAATATTTTTTTGGTTGAAGGATCGACATGTTTACGTTAGATAAGCAGGTGATAATCGTAGAGAAAGGCGATAATGTGTGGTGATAAGTGATAAATAAAAAAAAAAGAAAAATACGGCAAAAAAACGGGAACGAGGAAAGTGCCTCGGACCAGGCGTCTCATCGTAGTAAGTAACTTTATGGCATTTTGTTTCGCCTTTTACGATGCGCGCAGTCGGTCGCAGCCGTCAACTTATGAGTTATTGATTTTAATTTGCGGTTAGTCAAATGTTGCCGACAGCTTTTGTAATGAGTCGGCGATACTTTGTTTAGCTTCATCGATTGGGTTTTAGAAATTTGAGGGGGTGTCAAATGGGGACGCAGTAATGGTTTTCAGGTGGTCAAATTGGATTTGCCAAGCCTTTTGTCGTTTGAGTTGTAATGCTGATTTTCATGCCAACATTGCTATATATTTTTTAAAATTTTTTCTGTACGCAAAAAGAATTTTAATTCCTTCAAATTTAAAAAATTAAAAAATTTGAAATTTTGAAAATTTAAAATAGTTTGCAATTTTCAAAATTTAAAGTAGTTTGAAATTTTTGTAATAAAAAAATGTTGCTAATTTTTTTAATTAAAAAATTTCAAAATTTGTTTAATTTTAAGATTTGCAAAACTTAAAATTTTTAAGTTTTAATTGTCAAAACTTTTAATTTTTAAAATTGTCAAACTTTATTAAATTTTAAAATTGTGAAAAATTTTTTAATTAAAACAAATTTTTTAAATTAAAAAAATTTTGAAAATTTTGAAAATTAAACAATTTTAAAAAATCTGAAAATTAAAAAATTTTTGAAATTTAAAAAACTTGGAAAATTTTGAAAACTCACGAGACTCTCCGCTTGAACTATCTAGCTTTTTCGCACATTTCGCTTAACGCTACGAACTTTTCTTGCTTTAAACAGCTTTCTCCGAATTTCCCGCGAAATAGGTTAATTTTGAAACCTAACCTATTTCTTCTTCGTATAATATAACAACTTTAATCGAATGGAACATTTATAGAAACTTTATTTGAACTTAATTTTATGAATACAAAAGTATGAGCCATACTTTTACTGCATTAATTACAGGAAACATAACCTAAAAATTATTTTTTTAAAATTAAATTAAAATTAAAACTTTTCATTTAATTTAATTAAATTAAATGAAAAGTGTATTGATTATTCACTTTACAAATCATCAAATTAATTTGTAAAATCGATATTTCGAATATCCAACTTTTAGGTTATGTTGAACTTATTCTACATTTCTACATGATAAACCTAATAAAAATCTGCAAAAAACATTACTTCCTTTCTCAAAACCTGAAAACCACTCTCTAACATTGCAATATTCCTTATTTTCAACTTTTAGGTTAAGTTACCTCAACTCTATATTTCACGCCCCAAATTTCTATTTTCCATAACCTCAAACTCTACCCTCAAATCCGTCAATCAAAATCTCCAATTTTTATCTCCATATCTATCCATAAATTCCTAACCTCAATTCCTAACCTTAATTTTAGATTATATTTCCCCTTCCCTAACCTCCATTTTCCATAACCTCAATTTTAGGTTACATCCCCCTTTCCTAACCTCCATTTTCCATACCCTCAATTTTAGGTTACGTCACCCCTCCCCTAACCTCAACTTCCATTCCCGCCATTCCGCAACAAAAATGTTCCCACATGCAAAAAAACTCCCCGATTTACATTCGTCGCTTTTTTATGCATCCAGGTTATTCATTGCCGTGTTTACGATTATACGATGTATTATAAACCGCGTGACGTCACGCCAGCAATTTGTGTTCTCTCTTATTACGATCGGCCGTGCGTTTAAATATTTATCGCGATTATATTAACGTCAGCACTTTTGTCCGTCGCCGTTGCATTTTGCAGAAGTCATAATTTTATGGCAAACGTCGCCAGTCACATCGACTCGTTCATTATCCGCAAACCGCGTTACGCGAGACGTCGTCGCTTTTTAAATCGCGCATATAAATATTCACATTTCCGCGTACCGCCGCGCGGCTTTTATATTTAGACAGTATCGATTCAATTACCGGCGACGCATAACGCAATCCGTAACTCCGCTTTTTCCCAAGCGACACGTCCACAAAGTGCCCTATCTAATCAGCGCTGACACCACTCGAGTCGTTTTTCAAAATAACCGGCCGATAACGCGTCTTACGACGAAAAAATCAACGTCACCTCCCAATTTATTCGATTCCATTTTTCCTACGATCATTTCCTCTCATCATCTCTGACTTTGTTTTCCAAAATCTTACTAGAAAGATTTCATTTTCACGATTTTTTAACCTCGCACGGTTTTTGTAAACAAAAAACAGCTGTTGTTTACGTTTCATGTTTGTAAACAAAGGTTTGTTTGTTTACATCCCATGTTTGTAAACAAAAAACAGCTGTTGTTTACCTTTCATGTTTGTAAACAAAGGTTTGTTTGTTTACATCCCATGTTAGTAAACAAAAACACTGTTTGTTTACATCCCATGAATGTAAACAAAAACACAGTTTGTTTATATCAAATGTTTGTAAACAAATACACTGTTTAGATCCAATGTTTGTAAACAAAAACAGTTTGTTTACATCCAATGTTTGTAAACAAACTCAATCTTCGTAAGTGAAAAGGTATGTTTTTCTTCACCACGTGTGTATCTCATATCTAACGACTTGTTCAGTTTCGCCAGGATGTCTTTGCTGAGGTCTATCGCAACAATTAGTAGCCAGTGTCCTGCACAGTCTTATTGCCAACTGTACTTGTAGACATGTATTTTGTAACTGCCACAAATATAAGCCACTTGCATACCACGAAAAACCTTATTTCTTCTGCCTTCCCATCGAACCTTCCGAAATTCGTAGTTTTTTGGGTTTGAGAGATTGAGATCTTAGATTACACTGTAGTTCCTGACTCATTCCTGATTCGGTCCAAGACTTTTGATCCAGGTTAAATTTTTTGTTTTTGGGAATTTTTTTTGTTTTTTCTGGTTGGTTCTTCAATTGGTGCAGGGAGTTGGAGAACCAACCAGATTTATTTTGTAATTTTAAAGGTCAAAATTGTTTAGATCATTTGAATGGTTGAAGAGATTTTGATAGTCTGAATGAAGGGTAGTTTGAGTTGAAGAGTTAGATGGAGAGCTATAATGGTCTCGTTGGAACAAAGAGAGTTTGGAACGATGCCAACAATATCTGTAGTTGGTACTCCAGGTTAAATGTTATGCAAACTATGGACACCTAAGTAATAAGAGGGAGATCGATATACGGTGCAACTAAGTCCTGGTTGGAATTATCAGCCAGGTTTTCAAATTGGTAGATTCCTAAAGAAAAACAATTTTGGACCTTTGGATCAAGAGCAAAAAAACGTATCCAAATCCTGTCTGGACCATCTTCCATTCCAAGTTAGGACCCTTATCGTACCTAAATCCTCTGTGGGTCCCAGTCCATTTCCAAATTCCTAGAACCCTAAAGTCAAAAACTCTAGGACCTTTGAATTAAGGAAGTAAAGCTGACTCTACCATACTCAAGTCTTATCTGGACCTTCCTTACCATCTCCCTTCCCAAGTTAGGATCTCTACAATACCCAAACCCTTCCTGGTTCCCTATCCTCTTTCAAGATTTCTGCACTCCGAAACTCAAAATCTCTGGTACCTTTCTACCAAACTTCTATCCAAAATCTATCTGGACCTTCAGAACCTACCCTTTCCAAGGTAGGACCTCCACCATATCCAAATCCACCACCCCCTTCCAAAGTCTGTAGTCCCACAAACTTAAAACCCCCATTTGGACCGAATCTGGAAGGAGTCAGCTTCCAAACCAGACTTCCTCCTACCAGACTTCTTTCCAAAATCTATCTGGACCTTCAGATCCATCTCCTTTCCCCAGATAGGACCTCTACCATACCCAACCCCTTCCAAAGTCCGAGAAGCCCCAAACTTAAACCCCCATTCGGACCGAATCTGGAAGGAGTCAGCTTCCAAACCTGACTAGCTCCCAAGTTCCTCCCCTCTGAAGTCGCCGTCGCTCAGACCTGGCCAGTAGATGGCGCAATCCATCAACATATCGAAACCCCGATGTATCTATCTAGATAACGAGCTTGTGACAAAAGAGATGTGGACTAAACAATCTATTTCCAGGCCCCGGCTCGAAAGATGCAATCGTCGTCCAGGGGGCACCACCGGGAGGGGTCAAGCCCGGGCCCGACCCAGGCATTTGCACCTCCGGACCTGGCCTCGATACCACACATGGACGACACCTCGCTCACGTCCAACGACACCCATAACGACGCCCAACGAAACGCCAACGCCGACCAAGAGCCGGGGCCTTACATCGTCGGCAGCCCGATCGACCTCGGGGCCATCGACAATGTCGACAACGTCGGATTTCGGATGGAGTCGTCGGTCGTAAAACGAGGCCGACTGAAAAATCGCGAGCACATTGAGCTGCAAGACACGAACGCGACAGAGTTGAGAAGTCCAGGTGGGTTTGGAGGGGAGGTTCGAGGTTGGAAGAGGTGCCAGGAACGGGTTGGGGACGGAGATCTGGAAGCAAGTTTTAGGGGAGGGTATGGTTTGGGCAGAGATGAGAAGTTTAGGAATTGCTGTTGGGTGGAGTGTAGGGGGGTTGGGAGGTAGGTTCTAGGGGTTTAGAGCAGGAGAGGGTTAGGGGTCGAAGATCTGCTTTACCGACTGATGGTAACTGGGCTAGGGGGCTTAACCTAGGTTTTAAGGAGCAAGTGGATAAGTTTGACGATTGAAGTTTGGGAAACTTTGTGCAGATTAGTTCCAGTGACACAGAAATCTACTTTACCGACTGATGGTAATTAGGTAACGGGACTTAACCTAGCTTTTTTGAGTTTTGGAAGGGAAATGGGTTGGAAATCGGGGTTGGGAGTCGGGAATCGAGGTTACTGGCAGTGTCAGGAAGGAATGCAGTGTAACGTAACCTCAAATTTCCTAATTCTGTTCATATTACAAAAGATGTGGAGAATTAGGGGTGAAAAAATTGAAGAATGTATTCCTACCGATATCTCCTTTAATTGCAGTGTAACAAAACCGATGTACAGCTCAAACCTTTCACATAACCTATAATTTCACATATTCCAAAACATTTTCATTACCTCCCCTAGTCGGTGAAGTAGGTCTCCAGCACTCTTTCCTTCCTTTAAACACGTGTTTTCTTAAATCTCACAAAACGACTCGAGATAATTGGCTTAACCTTAAAAATACGCTGAATAATAGATGGCGCTCTACAATCGGGGATTCTTCTTAAATAACACATTAACCTTGAAGCCGCGAAATGCGCTATCGACCGAAGGTGCGAAAAATTGTTCGCCGCTGTAAAGCCGAACTTCTTCTGAATAAATATGCACAATTAATGCATTATTCACAGCAAATAATCGCGACACGCGAACCCGCCAATCTTCGCCATCTAATGACCGAAATTCAAAGTTAAATTTCCCGCCCAAGTTCAAATTTGACAAATTATAGCCTAATCGCGCGTTGCATAATATTATCAGCATTTTTCCGATTAATAATTCGCGATTACACTCGAATTATTAATCGGATTGTCTTTTTATTCGTCTTACGTCGGATTCTTTCAAACTTTTATGCTGCACTCTTTTCACCTTCGGATCTTTACACAGCAATTACGGTCGTATTGAACTGAGAGGAATTTGATGTGTTTATACACCGGAAGTACGTCGCGGTTAGTCTATTATTCATTTCGTCGAGATTTGCGTGAAACGATAATTGGATTAATCGGAGTTTAGTATACTTAACCTCAAAAATAGATCTATAAATAATTACTGAAACTGCCGTATTTAACAAATTTAAAAAGTATGGTTTTAGAGGTTAGGTTTTCGAATTATACTTCAATATAACCTAAAATGTAGGAACATCAAATGTAGCTAAATTCAGTCGATTAAAGATTTTTCAATCAAATTTGTGATCTAATTTTTTAAGTAATGTAAAGTTCCCGCCTAAATGCAGATTTAGCAATTTTGGCGCGAAATTTGTATTTGTTGATAAATCGATAAATACCTGATAAATCGAGGTTATTCGAATAAATTCTTCATAACACTTTCAGTTTAATATCTGAAATATTTAAATACTGCAAATTTCCCGCCAAATTGCATATTCATCGATTTTGGCGGGAAACTTGTTTCCTTCAGATACATCATAAAGTAAGGTTACCCGAGTAAATTTCCATAAAATTACCAATTCTATTTTTAAATACTTCAAAATTCCCGCCAAAATGCATATTCATTGATTTTGGCGTGAAATTTGAATGTTACGGAATACAATGATGTGAAGTTATTTATGTCTCGCTATCGGGGTTGTCATCGCAGAAATAAATGTCTGCGACATATCTGCGCGGCGAATCTGCATTAACCAAATTCTCCGCGTGAATAGCGCAACACAATGATGACGTAGGTCGAGATGTTAGGCGATGATGGGAGCGCCACGCTCGATTAATCGTCGAAATAGTGCTTTCAATGTCTAAATGCGGACGACAGCGCCATCTAGGTTTATGCGAGTCTCAATTAGCGAGAAAAAAGATTACATTTATTAATCACGCGAAGGAGCGCCATCTAGAATGATAATTTAATTTTAGGAGCGCCATCTAGAATGATAATTTTACTTAACAGCGCCATCTAGGAGGGTTTTTTTAATCAGCGCCATCTTGAACATAAAACATAATTTTGCAGTTCTTTATGAATCCAAATGCTAAAATAGAATTATAAAATGGTGGATTAAATATGGTGGATCTAAAATGGCGGACGATTTAAATTTTAAGTTAGAAATAAAACAGTTTTAGGTTAGAAATAAAATGATTTTTAATTTGATGTACAATTTTTATTTGGTGGGAATTTTAGGTATAAGATTATTGTTTGGAATAGTTACATTATAGTTTAATAAAAAGATAGATAACCTAAAAAACATTTTGGTTCTTTCATTTATTAAAGAGAAGCTTATAAAGTTCCTCTATAAATGTCTCGTTGGAATCAGTCGATGTTTGAGGATAGATAAGTAATAGCAGTTAAATTTGTCGCAATTCGATCCTTCTGTGAGATGCTGTGACATTGGATTCCTTTCAGCTTCATTGCAAGATGAAACTTTTTTTCAAAGTAAAATTCAGGAAATGTTTCAAAAAATTTATTAATCCGTAAAGTTTGACAAACAGTAAAAAATTATGCAAAAAATATTCTTATTTTTAAATGTTCACATTTTCCCGCCAAAACTTGAAAATTAAAAATCTTCCCAAAATCGATGAAGCATTAGTTATAATTCATTTTCCCCAGCCAATTAATTGCTTCTCCCACGAGCTCTCTATTACTTCGACGCTGATTACCCTCGAATCAATTTCGCCACTCATACGCCTATCAATTTCTCAATAACCCGGCCGATTTGGTATCAGCTGTTTTTGCCCACACCTTTTTGTTCCTCTCCACTTTATCTTCCAGTTAATATCTTTTTTCGAACTCTCGAGCAGCGTTTAATTTAAGAGCGTCTATTTTCGTAATATCTACAATCATAAACAGTTATTCCACTTCAGCCCCCTTAGATTACCATTTTTTAACACTTTATTTAAAAACTGCTTTTAAAGTAGTCAAATTTAAAAAATTGGAAAAAATTTTCAATACACAGAATTCGCAAAAATGTAAAAAATCAAAATTAAAGTTAAAAACTCAAATCTTAAATTTTGAAGACATTTCAAAATTGAAATTTGGAGAAATTTTAAATTTTAAATTTGGAGAAATTTAAAAACTCAAGAAACTAACGAAACTAACAAAACTAACAAAACTAACAAAACTAACGAAATGAACGAAACTAACAAAACTAACAAAACTCAAATTTTTAAGAAATTTCAAAATTCCCATAAGAAATCTCTGTCGGTAACGTAGATCCCTCCCCTAAACCGTTCCCAAAATGATTTTTACCCCCCTCCGAACCCCTAAAAAAATCGCCGTCGGTAAGGCAGGAATCGTTCCTACCAAAAACCCCACCCGAGAACCCCCCGCCCCCCTCCCCCGGGAGAACTCTCGTCAGCTGCTCCCCTCCCCCCGCCGCCGTCTGAATTGTCTGGGCTGGTGCCGGCCCAATCGATCGGTGCGTGGCGCTACCGGTCGACGGCGCAGTTGACACGCAGAGCCGTCGACGGATCCTCTAGTCGAAATCCGAGGGCGGCCGCGCGCGTACAATGACGCCCGCGTCATCGGGTCACTGTTGTCCGCGGGTCTGCCACGCCGACAGCGCCCCCTAGCCGCCGAAACAGGTGTCCGCCGACGACAGATGGACCGTGCCTCCCAGTTTCCCCCTTTGTTCCACCGAAATCCGACGGTTTTTGCGGGTTTTACGCGGATTTTGAGTCTTGGAAGGGAAGGTCTATCTGCGTCGAAAACTGCGAAGTGGGAGAGTTCATCGAATTTTGAGGGGCGGAGGTGGTGGGGAGATTAGTGAGAAGAGGATTGGGTGGATCGAGAATTTTTTCGAATTTAAATTTGGATTTTTTGACGATTTTGAGTCTTGGAAGGGAAGGTCTACCTGCGTAGAAAATTTCGGAGAAGTGGGAGGGATCATAGAATTTTTGGAGGAGGTGGTGGGGAGATTAGTGAGACGGATTTTGTGTGGAACGAGGATTTTTTGCAATTTAAATGTGGTTTTTTTTTTTGAAGATTTTGAGTCTTGGGAGAGAAGGTCATGGGTATCTGAGGAGAAAACTATGGAGCAATGGGTGGGTTCATCGAATTTTTTTGGAGAAGATGGTAGAGAGAGTGTTCGCGAGACAAATTTTGGATGGAACGAGGATTTTTTTCGAATTTGGACCCGGATTTTTGAGGATTTTGAGTTTTGGAAGTCAAGGTCACTGGACGTTTTAACTGTGTTCCTGACTAAAAATTGAAAGATCCATCTAAACTTCCGTAAAATCAATGGAACGACAACCAGTGAACCCTACTCCTGATGCCACCAAGATTTTTCCAGATTCAGATCCAGCTTTCAGAAGATTTTGAGTCTTGGAACGAATTGCCTACCACCACATTCTGCTACCTCCCATCAACAAATTGCCCTAAATTCTAAAAGTCTCTCAACAGACTCTCCCTCATCTTGCCCCAAATTCCAAAATCCCCTTTCCTCAATCCCTTCCCCTTTCCCCATTTTGGGTCTTGGTCCAGAAGGTACCTAACACCTCGGACCCAAATACCCTTCCCATCCCTACCTGGGTCCATTTTTCTCAAACCCCATGGACCCATGGACTCCTTCCTGGACCCCTTTCCTCATCCCCAACTACCCCCTGCCTAATTCAACCCAAAAAACCCATTTCGAGGCCACCAGATGGCTACCGAATGGGGAGACGAAATTTTTGAATGATTGATGGACATCTGACAGTGCTTGGGAGTTCAAGGTCCCTGTTGCACGAGTCGCTCTATTGACTTGTTAGGTCTGTCAGACCAAAGCGAAACAAATATATATAATCTGAACGCATACAAATTTGGGTTTAGGGCACTTGGAGGGTCCAAAGTCAGGGTTTCTGTAGTTGGGGATTAGATGTTTGGATTTGGAGATAAAGACTGGGTCGGGCTGGATTATACAGATGTTTTTGTATTGCGTTTGGTATCGATTATTGAAGGGTAGTAGAAATGGGATAGTCGTAGTGGAGCAAGTGCGACGTGACTCCACGCATGCCCCCTGGGTGCACTTTTAGGGTTCATTGAGGACCTGGTCTGAATGACCTAACTTTTTATTTTGGAATTTTATTCGGTTGTTTTTGTTTACCTTCGTGACCTTTTTTATTTTTGGTTATTTATTGTTTACATTTCGTGACCTTTTTGTGTATTTTCTTTGTTTATTTATTTTTTGTTAGTTTTGCAAAAAATCTGAATTTTTGTTAAAAAATATTAACTAAGTCAAATATTGTAAAGATATTTAATTACAATTTATTAAATATCTAATTAAAATATTTTATTAAAATTCTGAAACTGGCGATCCTGCCAGGATTGCAAAATTGCTAAATGAAGATATTTAATTTCAATTTTGCTTATTTTTTAACTTCATAAAATGTTGATTTTACAAATTTGTTTTTGTTTACCTTCGATTCGTGACCTTTTTTATTTTTGTTTATTTATTGTTTACATTTCGTGACATTTTGTTTAATTTCTTTGTTTATTTATGTTTTGTTAATTTGGTAGTTTCGTTAATTTTGTTAGTTTTGTTAATTTTGTTAGTTTTGTTAATATTAGTTCTGTATTTTTGTTTATTGTTTATATCCACTTCTTGACCTTGAATATTTGTTTACTCAATCTTTGTTTACATTTGCAATTATTTTGTTTTTCTTTATCATTTCTAGCCATTTTTTCTTTATTTTCTTTTTTGTTTACATTCATTTCATGCCCTTTATCCTACATTTACTCAATTTTGTTTATGTTTACAATTCTCATTTGTTTTTCTTTTTGTTTACATCCATTTCACGACCTTTTCCGTCAATTTACCCAATCTTTATTGTCATTTTTGTTAATCTCCGTCGTTTTAAAGACCAACTTCCGTTTAATTTTGTTTAAACAAACTAATCTGGCAATGATTACCTGGAAGTCATCAATCTTTCCCCCAACGGATTCGTCAATTTAACTTTTATTTCGTGAATCAGCCACACTTAACTGGAGCTGACTCAATTTGGTGACGAACGCCGAAAAATGAACGAAGTCTAAAAGAAGGCGGGTAAATAAACGGCCGGACAATGTTTTCGTGATTTTCGCGTCGCGATGTTGGCAAGAAAAACAGTGTCAGGGACGGATCGGACGCATTTCAGTGGAATCAGTCGACACATTATTTCGACGCGTTTCATAACGCGAGCAGTAATAAGGTTCTTAGACGAAACAATAATATTAATGACGTCACAACAGGGCGTGTGAATCACCGGTTCATCCTCTTATCGTAATGACATGCTGGCGCGATAAGGAAGCAATCTGAGGCGGATTATTGCGACTGGTTGAGGGGATAGGGGGAATGTAAATATTTTGGGGAAATGTTGAGGGGAATTTTTTGGGGGGTTTTTGTTTGTTTTTTGGGATGCTTTCTGATTTAGATTGATGTATTTTTAGAGTTTTTTTCTACAAATTCTAGACAGTAGAACGTTGTTAAATGAATTTTTATCCTATATTCATTTGGCACCCTAAGAGTACGGCCCTGCCCAAAGGAGCTCTCTTAGAGCCTTTATTAAAATACCTTTTATCATATAAAGAACATTTCAAATAAGAATATGATATTGTTTAATGCAATTTTAACCTAAGGTCATTTGGTACCCTAAGTATACAGCCCTGCCCAAGGGAAATTCCCTTAAACCTCGTTTACAATGTCTTGTAAAAAATAAAAAAATAGCATTTGAGTACCACATTGTTGAATGTAATTTAACTGTATTTTCATTAGGCACCCTAAATATACGGCCCTGCCCAAGGGAGTCCCTTCAGCCTAGTTTCAAAAACTAGAAAACTGCACCAAAAATTAAAAGTAACTTTTATAGTAACATTTCAACATAGAGAAATACAATTTTACTTGGTACCCAAATATACGGTCCTGACAAAAGGGACCTCCTTAAACCCCGTTTGAAAACTCCATTAAAACAATTAAAATAGCATTCAAACTAACAGTAAATAATTGTTAAATATAATTTGAATCTATTTTCATTTGGCACCTCAAATATACGGCCCTGCACAAAAGAACCCCCTCAGCCCCCTTTTAAAAGAATTGCATTAAAAAATAAAAAGTAGCATTCAAACTATCTTTTACAACATTGATAAATGCAATTTCGCCCTATTTTCACTTGGCACCCCAAATATACGGCCATGCCTAAGGGAACCTTTTCCAATTCCTGTTGAAAACGAAAGAACTTCCCTGACAAATAAAATCTAGCATTCAAACTAACATTTCAATATTTTGAAATGCAATTTTAACTCATTTTCACTTTGCACCCCAATTAAACGGCCCTGCCCAAGGGATCCCCCTCAAACTCTTTTCAGAAACTAAAAAAATGGACTAAAAAATAAAAAATATCATACAAACTAACATTATTACATTCTCAAATCCAATTTCACCCTATTTTTATTTGGCCCTCCAAATATACGGCTCTGCCCAAAAAACCCTCAGTTCCTTTTCAAATTGGATTACAAAATAAAATTAGCAAGTAGCATTCAAACTAACGTTTCCTCATTCGCAATCTCATGTTTACCTCATTTCTACTTGGCACCCCCAAATATACGGCCCTGTCGAAGTTAACCCCCTTAGGCGTGTTTCAAAAAAATTGGGCACAAAAATAAAAATTAGCATTCAAACATTTTAGCATGGAAAAATGCAATTTCACCCCATTTTCGCTTGGCATCCCAAATATACGGCCCTGCCCCCAAAAACCCCCTTTCAAAAAAATAGGAT
>JABFPB010001761.1:0-23398 GCA_022817645.1 Ceratoteleas bidentatus
ACTCCTTTCTTGAGTTGTTTTGACTCCTGTTTCGAGTTGTGCGCTTTTCAACTCAAAAAGGAGTTGGAATTACTCAATGTCACCCACATTTTCCTCAGTGTAATAAAAATCGTTGCGACTCAGCCCGATGCGCAAATTAATTTTGGTAGTCAAAAGAATAAGGTCGACGAATACAGTCAAAGCTTTCTTTGGTATTAAAAATTTTGCACATGGAACTCTCCATACCGTTACACTGCAGCATCCCTTCAATGTATCAGTATCCATTTTTTTCTCTATTTTTATCAAAATCTTTTATAGCACGTTGATTAAGCAGTTCAACGACGTTCTTAGAACTTTGGAACCGATATTGTCCCCTTTGAACAACTTTGAACTACTTTAATTTACTCCTCAAGATCATGCATTGTAATGTTCTTCAAACTGAGCGAGCGATTAAAGACATCGATGACTTTTTTATCATGTACAATTGGACTAATTGTATCAGTGACGATATAGCAACTTGATATCAGAATCACGGTTGAGTAACTGACGCGGATCAAGTGACGTCGGATCAGCAGTTGCGTGGCGTTAACTCCGTAAGAACGCGCGCCTCTCGACTATATGTTCGCACGTTTGAAATCGAGTATTTATAGAGATTACGGGTTATGAATGCACTGACTTTCGGCACGAGACAGCGGCGTCGCGTACAAGAACAACGCTTAATTATCTGGCAAACGAGATAACGAGTCGCTTAACAGAGCACCTAATTATATTATTCGACGAGATTTACATTCATCCGGCCGATTAATTTCGCGTTGCCGCGCGATCGACGCCCGACACTTCGTTCCCTCAAATTTACATTAGGCGCCGAACAAAACGAGGAGCGGAAGAAGAAGGCGTTCGATTTGCGCCGCCATTCTTCATAGTGTCGCTAATAATCTTAAAAACTCGTAAATTATGCTTTAGTCGCGTCGCCGACGATTTACGCCGAATTTGCGCGGTAAATTTCGCTCGATGATTCCTGGGGGATCAAGTGGCAGAAAACATTTGTTTGAGGAAGAACAGGAAACTTTTTTCGGAAGAGCCGGAAATTACGGGGAAATATTAAATGATGGCTGCGATGGAAATTATACTTTTTGTTCGTCCTAAGTGCTCTCGAATCACAAATGGTTGAACTTTTTGTCGAAATTGTGCAGATCGATCTGTTTGGAATGTGGAAATCGTTTAGTTTGATTATCAATTAAATAGTACATTTTAAACATTTTGAACAGTAGCTACTTTTCAGAATGCTACTTTATAGTAATATTTTATATTCCAAATTTCATATTCCAAATCCACCACTTTGTTTGGAATAATGTATAAGTTAAGCGCAAAATCGGAAGTTTTTAAAGTGTTTTTAAAAGTTCAATACACATTTCGAATTTTGTTGACAAAATTATAATTTGGAGAAATATGGTCGACTTTATACTGAACATTAACGGATATCTTATCCTAAACACACTAAAAACAGATTTCCTTAAAATGTTGTCCTTTTTGTGTCAATCGTGGAAAAACGGCTGTGATATTTCTGTATGTTCATCAAATCCGGTCTTTAATTATCGCAAATTGTCAGTTTCATGACCACATAATCAGTCGACATTTTTAATGGGATCACTTTTCGTTAAAAAATAAGTAAAACTCTTTTCACCTCCCGTTTTCAGCAGTGTCTGTGTGTAATGAAATTGCGATCGCACGTAGGCAAAGTGCGTAATTAGGTGAAATAAGTTTCGAATCGAATTATTCGACGATGATGAAAACTCGACGCAAGCTTGTTATGTCTGTCGAACGATCTCAGCTTGCGAACAGCTGTAAGACGGTTCATGCTCTAATGTCGCTACTTTGGGCTTACGCCCT
Source organism: Ceratoteleas bidentatus (assembly GCA_022817645.1). Lineage (NCBI taxonomy): Eukaryota > Metazoa > Arthropoda > Insecta > Hymenoptera > Scelionidae > Ceratoteleas > Ceratoteleas bidentatus. The sequence goes on from JABFPB010001761.1 coordinate 1,870, forward strand.
TCTGTTTGCCCTATTGATTATACGCGAACAATCGAACGCGAACAATCGAACGCTGTAAATTCACGAATCATTTCATCCAGCATTTAATTTACTTTGATCGAACGGGCGTTTTATTTCGCTCAAATAAAAGTGCTCTTCATTTCGCGCGCTCCTTCATTGTCGAATAAATCGTTCAACTTTATCTTGGCTAGAACTCGGCGCAATTTACATTTATTAAACCACGCCGCGATCGCGCGGGTTTCATGTAACCCGAGTTCTTTCAATTTATCGTTCCATTTGATGCAAATCGCGCGCCACGATATGCCAGGTGCGCGACGTGTTCGGCTAATTGACGAATCGCGGAATCGCGAGGCTTGTTTTCGCGTTCGACTCGTGTCGACGTTTATGTAACGACTTACCTGCAGGTTCTCGCCGCGGACAACTTTTTCCTCGATTCATACCTGTATGTCATTACCGGACTCCGATGGCTTGCTGGCATTTCACTGTGGAAACAAATCATACGGAAAATTACTTTAATTACGTGTTAAGGCGATCCGACGGGTCTACTTTATCGACGGGGCAGGAAAAATACGAAAAAAGTCGGCGAATCAAGATGACGTTATTTTTGAAATTCTATTTCTGAGTCGAGTTGTATTATATCGGGGTAATTTGATTGGAGTTTCGATAACGATTGTTTAAAAAAAGCTGTGCATCACGCGGTAAAATGGCAAAGAGATTTTCCGATAGGTTTACTGAGAAGAGTAATTCGTTAGAAATACTTTGTACATTAATTTATCTACGTTGTTTATTATATTCTTTGATTTGTTTTTCAATGGGTTTGGATAGGTTTTCGGGGCCCACCTAAAACCCATCGTTTACCAACACTGGTCCTCGATGGGTTAAAAAATTCCTCAATGGTCCTCAAAAAATTCCTTGTGTTACTAAAACTTTAGAGATTTACCTATGCAGCATTTCAAAATGATTCATCCAGAAATACGAAATTCCGCCATTTAACATCAAGTCCATTTAAATTGCTAGATTCTAATCTCAGATGAAACTTCCAAGTTAGACTGTACAGCGATACGTCGCCAAACGACAAACATAATCCTCGTTTGTCTTGGCTGCCATCGGGTACAATGACTTAACAGTCGAAAAACTGTCCGACGCAACCGTTCCTCTCGATGTTCGCAAAAGCGACTCGGCTCGTGTTTGCACGTCGTACGCAACAACTCGATTGTGCGACTGAATCGGGCGTAATTACACTCGCGACGTGACTCTACGATTGAATCTTTTATTGAGTCCGCGCTCAAAAAGCATTATTTCCATAACGCACGTCACGTGTCGTCATTTTTGCGCCGCGCACATGACTAATGATCCGCCAATGATACTCTCTAGCGGCGTACTTGTCACGCTATGCCCATAACGCAGGAATGCGGCGCCGGGAATAGCCGGCGATGCACATGTAACTATCGGCGGGACATCTGTAAGGCGATTCGCCTTTCGCCGCGGCGTAATGATAGCCGCGGTTCCAAACACTCGTTATTGACGAACATTAGCCTAATCACGAAGACAAATCGCGAGGTAATCGGTGTCAAATCCCACGGAGCGGAGATTAATTGAAAGAAAAGAATCACCGTGAAAGGCCGGCGCCGCTGTCGGAGTTAATGACTGCGCGTTTTTGCCGGGTATTTAAAATGCAGTTACTTCAGACAAACCGTAGAGCGGAGGCCGAATTCCGACGCGATTTCAACCTACGAAAATGGCGGACGATTGGGTTAAGAAGAATGCATTAGGTAGTCAAGGATCCTGATAAATATGAAACCTTTTTGCGGATCGACTATTTTTGGTCAGTTCGTTCGGGTGAATTATCGATTTGGGAAGTGTTTGCATTGGCGGGCGTTTATTTTAAGAGATACAATTTTAGAACGGTTTCTCTGTTTTCATGCATCGTGTTTATTGTGTGATAAATCATACAGAAGCTGCACGAAAAATGCACGAGACAATGGCTAGTAGGGTCATTCAAAAGAGACAGTGGATATTCGGTCGGTTTATCGTCATTTGCTTAGGTACTAGTTTAAATTATGTAAAGTAGAATTATGTACAGTAAATATACAGACAGTTTTACAACGTCGTGGGAACAGTGGAAACATTCTCAGAATATTATTTGTCCCAATAATATTACAGGCATATTCTAAGAATATTAAACAATATTCTTCGCTCATAGGGAAACGTGTTAACTTAAAGAGTATTTTTTCACATATGATCTATGCAGAAACACACCTACATGGACTTTGCATTGTCTTCTACTTAATGATCAACGTGCACCAGAAAAGTTGTACAATTATTTCCTTGACTTATCTGATCACATTTGTTTCTTCCTCCTTCTTACATTTATTTTATCTTCGAGAAAAATGCCTCGTAAAATCAGCGAATGACGTTGAACTGTGGGCCAACGTCACAAAATAATTAAAACCGTTCCTTCGGAGAAGAAATCACTTTATAAGAAAACGAATTTCTTCTCGCTAAAAAAACATTTCCAATTTAAACGGCAGTCATGTTGTTCGAAAACCTTTTGCAACAGTGCATTCGTTTCAATGCATGTGTCTGCCTCGTTCGATCTTGTGGTCCATCTCAAGGGACCAAAAACGTCACGGCTCGTAGGTGACTAAGGAGGCATTTTTGCGTGCGGCCGCGCATTATTATCCGGGCGGATCGTGGGATGAATAGGAAATCAGCGGGTTACCGTGGCGGGCCCGGACAGAAACTGGCCCTCTGATCTCCGTCGCGACAATGCCCAACGAGGCCAGCGAAAAAAACGTTTGCGCCGCATTTGTCACGGCTAAGCAGTCTCATTAGTCACAGGAGACGAGGCCCCGCGCGCCGCTTTGACTTCGCTATATTGCGCCTAATCGCTACGGGCTTCAGCTGCCAGATAAGTGTAACTCCGACGGCGAAATGTGGTCCTATTGTGGCATTGTGCTAACGACCGCGCAAGTTCATCCCACTGTTCTTTTTTCGCCTCAGCTTGGACTGATATATCTGACGCGAATTTTGGTTATCCTCAAAATATTAAAGAATTTGAGACGTTGAGAAGCTGAGTTGGAATGACGATTTTCGGGTTCGAAAATGAGATGTTTTGTCCCGGAAAGCTCATGTATAGATGTTAAACATTCAGAAAAACTGTGGTTAAATCATCTGAAATGTGATTGGTATAACAAGAATCCTACTAAAAAACTTAACTTGTAAAAAAAATCAAAATGATTTTTTTCCTTCAAGTTCAGATAGTTTTCTGATGACATTTTGGAGCCAGAGAATTTAGTTCGTTCCTCTTAATTTTTTTCCACATTTGATTCTCCGTTGAATAGTTTTCTTAACAGGGTTCCATCAATCAAAATTTTATCAGACAAACACAAATATTTGATTTCTGTTATGGTGTACCCAGATAATTTTACTGATTTACCCACAAGTTTTCTGAGTACGTATTGCGAGAAATGGACGGTACATGGATCAAACTCGGGCTGGAGTCAGATCTCTTTCGTAGAGAGCGTTTTTACCCTGAAGACTTTAAACGACTTTGAACGAGAAGTGGAAGCAGAAGTGCCGTTCTTCGCGATTGTCGAAGAGATATATAGATGAGTCGAATGTCAGACCACGCGCTCTTTCGGGTAATGTAAGGTTGTTGGCGAGAGTGTAGTTTTCGCCGACGATCAGTGGACATGAACCATCGACCAGGTAGTCGCACACTTGCTCGATCTCGTAGCTGACGGGGTAGCCGAAGACTGAGAGGTGCAGCGATAGTTTCAGGGACGTTGAAGGGTGCACTAAAAGAAAGAAAATGATATATTCCATGTACGAACGCCTTCTACGAGATTCTCCGAATTCAATTCTGAAAATTTACTTCAACAAGTTCTAAGTTTTCTGTCAACATTTTCCGTACTAGCCCGAGAGGGAAAAGTAAATCGGAATTCGGTCTGGGTACCTCACTGTTACCAGTCTATATCATACATTTTCTAGATATCGGCCAGACCCTTTTTAATCTGAATAGTCTGGGCAAAGATCGTTTTCCAGACTGTTATCTGTCTGGCTATAAACTGGAAATAGTATCCAAATCTGGACACGATCTGGGTATAGTCTGGCAATTCAGTCAGGTAGCCAGATCGAATCCAGATTTGATTGTTCCAAGCAGAAGGTTGGTAGGTGCCTTCTTGAGGATGGAACATCAGTTTTTGGTGTTTAAACAAGAGCGACATAACGTATATCAAGTTTGGCGAAATTTCGCGAACTACTTACTGGCAATGAAATCGGCTTCAATATTCACACCATCCTCCAGGCTAGCGACGCATAACGTACTGTTGCAATCGTTGAACCTGATTTCAACCGGCATGTCAACGCCTTGGAAGCACTCATCGAACTGGACTGCCGCTTGAGCGATCAGCGCCGGGGCCAAAATGCAAAGAGCTGCGCCACAGAACATAGCGAAATTGATGAAAAAACTCGATAGAAATAGTGGATTACTGTCGAAAGCAGAGTCAGTACATACCAGCGATGAGGACTTTCATTCTGAAGGTGTGAGAGGTGCCGAATAGTAAATCCAAAGTGCGAGAAACTTTGATAAGGGGGAGTTTATATATAAAGGCAGTATTAATGATCAAGTGGATTCTTATTACCTAATCTGTGATAACAGGTCTGTGATTACAGTTTCATCAGTTGTGCCGATTGATAAACACGCCAAATCTTTATCGCCGATCAGATAGACCGTCTTCTGGTAGGCATGACATTTAATTTCTTGTACAGTAATGCCGTTTGTTATGTAAACAATCGCGATCGCGTAGATATCAACATAGCGTGATAATTGGATTGTGTAAATTGGTTGAAAGTATGCAAGATCAGATATAGATATTTCGATTGAGGTATTTGCGGAACCAATCAGCGTGGCTCTCGACTGATCTGGTTTTCGTCAGGATAGTCAGACGGGCGTCGTCGGGCGAATTATTCCGCGAAAGAAAAGCCGCGGAAATGTTAAAACCAGGCGGAGCCGGCTGCACGTCGCCCTGGAAAATTCGACTCGAAAGTATACTCGAACAATGGCGACGCGGTATGTCGGGCGTAATTCATGTGATCCAGCGCTCGTTACCTTTCGCCTTCGTTTTGTTACTTGGCGCGGAGTGTCGCCGGTAACGCAGCCTTCCAATGGCATGCGAGGAATGGTTGTTAATTTTCTTAATAGCGCCGTTAAGAGGCTCCATTGCAAACAAAATCCACACGCGCGATCAGCAGACCGTGCAGACCGATTTTCCTCTTCTTTCCTCCAGCAGCGCGGCACCACGATTTAACAACGTCCAGGCTTCCCCTTGTTTGGACGTTTGCCCACTCGAAATCATTTCGTTCCTGTCTGGTTTCACTTCATTTCGTTGCGGACGAAAAGGATCAAGTTGTTTCGTCGCGGCTTCCAGCGTTTTTGTCGCGTAATGTCAGTTTGAGTTAAGGTGGATAAGAGAGATACTCTAATTTGATTGTTTCAGTAGATTTAGAAGTCTAGGAAAAATTTTAATTTCGAAATTCGACTGGTAGATTTTCTCTGCCTATAAATCTTATTAAATTTCGTAGAGAGGTTACTACTATAGGTCCTGTTATTGAAACCAGTAAGGAAATGTGGGTAAAGATGTAAAAATCCGATATACATGATTACATGTGATACAAAAGATTAAAATAACAGTTCAGTTTGTCACAGTCATGTTCTTTATCACAAAACAAAATGTATTTGAGCAAAGAGGTTTTCAAAGTATACTTATTTTTCTGACATTTTTGTGACAAGAGAATTCGGTGGGAGATGTTCTGATCCACATAATCGGACACAACATTAATATCAATTTCCACTTGTCGATTACCGTTTAGAAGGTATCTAAACGGCAATCGACCCACTTATACAGCTGACTGAAATCTGACATATTTAATCCACTGGATGTAGTCAGTAATCATCTATTTTCAACAAAGATGAATAAGTGTCTATTTTCGACTTTCACGTCACATAATTCATCTCTTTATCTTCAGTCCCTAACTCAAAATATTCCGCCAAACAAGGAACATCTTTGTCCCGAAGCACTGCAACAAAAATCGCGACGAAAGACCAATTATCGCGCAATTAGTTGCATCGTGGCCTTGATCGTATCACCACGTCGCGCGACACACGTGGCAGTGACTTGAAGCGTGCAAGATTTACGAGGGCTTTACGCGAATCGGTCGAACGCAAAAGGAGTGCGACGCAACCTGCACGAACGAGAGCAGACAAAGGATACGGGCGTTTATCCATAACTCTATAATTATGTCACGAACTGACGCGTGCCACGTCTGGGCGCGCGCCACCCAGGAGTAGACTCATTATGGCCAAGATCTGCGAACGATCTGCCGGATTCCTGCGAAACGATGGCCAAACAATTGGATGCACTTTTGCCAGCAATTATGCGCGTACGCTTAATTGACGAATACAAACGTCTTCTGTCACTTCTACAGACACTTTGTACAATTGAGTTCGCGGAAAATAATGTTTTACTATTTTTTTGCGACAGCCTGAAAAATGAGGGGCCTTGGCGAAAATGAATCGTTTTTCTGAAAAACTTGTTTCAGAAAAATTGAAGAAAAAACGAAACGTCCTCGTCCGACCGGATTTTCATTCCCGCAACATCCCGAGCAATTATGCACAAAACCACGAGATTTTCATTTACCGCGACTCTAATGTCCCGCGTTAGCATTGTAGATTAAATTTGATATTCCCATTCATACGCGTATCCCCTTTTTTCGGGCTCATATGCATTTTTCATACGTATAAATCCACGCGACTTGGCGGCTTAAATAGATGTAATACAAACCGCGCAAAAAGTAACAGCGCGAAAGAAAGCCCGCATCGCTTATTCATAGACTTTGGTGGTCGCGCGAAAAGCGGTTTAATTAAAAAACTGGGATGACCTGCCAGCGCGTTTCATCGCGAAGTCAAGGGGCGCCGGTCAAACGATTTTTATTTCGCGCGAAAATTTTTTTTCGATCGTCGCGCGCTCGACAGTGCTCGTTGGATCGCGTTTTGTGCTGACGAAACGCATGGAAATCTTTTGAATTGGCCGCGGAGTTCGAAGAGTTTGGAGTGTGTATTAAAAGCTCGCGCATTTCGAGCACCAAACAGTCATTGATGCAGTTTAAACAATGGATTTCAGGTCCTTTGCTCGAGAGTTGTTTATGAATGACGTATTGAGCTATTTCGATGAGGTTTTGAATGCCATAATTCCGTTGTCGATAAACCGGGGATACGTTCGGACGGGTTTGTTAACAATAAAGGGCGCGATTTAGTATGACGATTTTTCATTGTTTTTGACTAACGGTAAATTAATTCGGGCAATATTTAGTACCGAAATTTGTGGCTTTGATAGCGCACGGATTGACGAGTAATCAGCTGTTCAGAATTTGTCTAACGATTTTCAGTTTGCGAAATTGGAATTATTTGACACCAAAAATACAATAACCTGAGAATTCATTATTTAACTCGAACTGAATATGTCAGTCAAACTTGATCGATTCCCCGCTAAAAAAATGTATTTTCGACCGCATTTGGATATGTTTGTGAATAAAACATTGACTCGTTCGACTGGGGGATATCGAACTAATAAACGATTTCTTTCTTTCCTGTTGAAGTGAATCATTAACTGCAAAGCGTTCCAAATCCAGGTATTTATACCCCGGATTTCATTTTGCTGTAAATATTTCAAATCACTCTATTTCGCATTGCCAATTTAGGATACATTTTCTAAAACTAAAACGTATGCCATCCAGACCCATTACACCACAACTTTTCGATGCTTTTCGTGACCCCGATATTTTATTTCCCAATTAAAGCGTGCCATCGAACGAACTCATCGAAATAAAGCTGTCCCGAATCCCCCGCGTTTTCATTTCAGCATCGCGGCTGAAAAACGCAAATCGTTGCGCGTGAAATTGAAAATAAACGATAATTAATGGTCGCTAATGAGGGTTCGATGACGGACCGACGAAAAAAGTCGCGCGTAATGCCACTTATCATTACCGAAATTGGGCGCGCTAAAGCGCCCGGGAATAAGCCGTATTCATAACGTTATTCGGCGCGCGCGATAATTCATATATTTTTCATCGCGACCGGACGTGCAAAATGCGAAACGGGTTGCGCATAATCGTCCGATAGCGCGCAATCGGCATTCGAAACGTTTAAATGATACGGCATTCAACGAACGCACCAAATTAATGGGAATTAGCCCGTGTGCCACGGTGTATCGGACCAGCTTCCATTCTCGTCACAGCGCCCATTTGTAATGTCGCCCGCGAATTCGCGCGAATGATTTATCCGCGTTATTACGCCGCGCATGACGATGATCGCGTCACGGAAAAAGCGTCCGTGTACGCGCGCAATTAACGGCGCCTGTCGGCCACTTTGAATTTGCCGCCTTCCCGCGGCTGTGCCATTGTAACGCAATTTCCAGCGGCGCATTTTAAATGCGACCGTTCAATTTTCATTTGGCCTTGATTAGGCCACGCCGAGTTACGACTCGGAAAAACGCAGCGAAATGCATTTCAACCTCACGAAATGATATTGATAAAGAAGAATTGCCGCTGAATTTACGGAGAGCTGCAGTAAAAACAGTTCAGAGAAGGTTTTAGCTGTGAATGGATAGTGATTTTTAATTCGATGTCATTTTAAATTAGTATAAAATGGGAAAATTGAGAAAAGGTGTGTAGATTGCTTTTTGGTTCTCCGCCATTGGTAATCTGAATAACCATTTAATCAATTAAATATTCGTTTCAAATTTAATGAATAGATAATAAAGCAGACAGATTGATTACTTGTTGACTTCGGTAACTAATTTATCAGTAAGGTTGTATTGACAATTTTTTATTAGGGATTTATATATATTATTCGTAAGTATTTATACTCAATTATTTGTATTTTCATTCAAATATTGTATTATTGAGTTGAGCGAAAACCGCAGCGGAAATACTATTTTTAGTCATATCCAACCGCTTGTCGTGTCTTTTGTATTTTAGGGCATTCGATTATTGCCTCAAATATTTGCAATCAAATGTACATTATTTCTATAATAAATAAGTACCTAGAAAATAAATATCTGGAATAATACAAGCAATGTATGTGGCTTTCACTTAATCATGAAATTCAGTTATTTTCGATTGAGGCGTACCGTTAATGAAAACATCTAAAATACCAATGAATTTAAAACACCGACATTTTCTAACTCAATCAACTGAATTACAGCCAATTACCCCAAACTTTCCCTACAAATTGCTCTCTGCATTTATTCGAAATGGACCATATATAGTCGTTCTTTGTAAAACAAAGAACTTTTTTTTTCTAATGCAGCAACTTAACTTCTAATACAGAGATAAATTAGCATAATTCTTCATAATTTGTCCAAGTGTCGCGGCGCTCGATTCCTTGATAAGAGCGAAAATATCGCAGTTGGAAAGTCGCGCGAAGTTGGACGAAATTGTTCCGAAGTCGGGGCGGTCAAAGTTGCGTGAAATTAATGGCCGTTATTATCGGGTACATTTGTGGCACGTTGGCTGGAGCGGAGCTGTCATTCGTTACACTCATCCTGTCTGAAAAGGCGGATCAGTCAGTCAACTTCAAGGCCGCGCCGCAAGCGCGTGGTTCGGATCGGTAGATCAGAGGATTCGCAGATCACAGACTAGTCGCGCGTCCACTTTGGTGCTGATGGAGACGAAGAAACAGCCGACGGTTAACTTCCTCGGTGGCCGATTTCGTCAACGTCAACCGCAGACTTGGGACAAATATACCTGCGATAGGCAATCCCGACTGAGAAAAACAAATACACTTAAGTGCACGGACGATGCACTTTCAAGCATTTAACCGGCGGAATTTGAATTTGGGAGAATTTTTTAAGCGAAAGACAACGAGAAATGTCAAAGACAGTATTCTGTTTCGGCGGAAGACATTTTCGAATGTTATTAAAGTCGCATCGGACGTTTTCCGGCCGAATTGTTGATAAGAGATATAGGTGCATTTACCGTCAAACTCAGCTGCTCGTTGCATCAATATGAACAAGTTTTGCATCCGCGATTTTTTACATTAATAACGCGATTTTGCAATTTCGCGAAAATAAGAGTCGAGCGTGCGATTAACATTTCAAATAAGACGCGCGCGTCTCGTTACAAGTTGAAAACGCGACTTGTTATTCAGAGGAAACATAATAAATTCTTGCCGAGTGTTTTTTTTTTTTTTTAGTAAATGAATTCGCAGCGGAACGCCCGGAAGTTTGATTCGCAATTAATTAGCGATTCGTTTTGATGGGTTAAATGAAAATATAATCGCGCATTTCTCTAATTTGTAAAACGGTCGGATGGGCAATAGAATTATTATTTCGCTGGCGTATGTACGATTGCTAAATCAGTTCGCTGCAGTGTGCAACATGATTTATGAATATTCAACCGTTATATGAGTTTGCCGTTTACATTTTAATGCTAAACACTTGTTTGCAAACTTTTATTAAACGGTTTTTATTGAACATATTTTTGCTGCATACTGCATTGCTAACACCCGCCGGCTTGCGATTGTTTACGCGAAAATAATAATTGAAAATCAAATTTGCTCTTCCGCGTCGTACAATAATTTTGCGCGAAGAAACTTATATAAAGAAACGGAGCTTCCGGGACTGTATATTAATTTCGATCGAATGTTCCGCGAGCCGTTAGCTTATTTTACATAGCAAATTGAGTGAGGTTGGATTTGAAATTATTTATCGGCGAAATCAATTTGTTAGTTGAGTAAATTTCGCGCGGAATTGCTCTGCCTCGGAATAAAACGTATCCCCGGGTCAAAAATTATCGACAAAAATAGTTCGGCAAAGGCGCGCACTCGAAACAACGAGATATAACGATTCTTTGTTTTCGAGCTGCAATCGCCGTTGAAGCGGCAACTAGTTAACAGTTCGATGTCCGGAAATTTGCGCTGCGCTGCAGATTGCTGTTAATTTTGCGTTGAATGCCGAAAAAGTAGGTCGCCGTGTTTCGTTGATGATTATTGTAAAAGTTTCATGGCTTTCAAAATATACGCTCAAATTGTATATTCTTTTGTCGTTTTTTTTCATTTCATTGGATTCTCTGCTTAGCAAAAAATTTTGTTTAAAAAGGGATTTCTTGTTACGTTAGTCTGACTATTGTAACTGGCTTAAAACGGAACCGCGACGTAACGAAATACATCCGAAGCACAGCCGTATCTAAAAAGAAGCTGCGGAATAGCACGTCTTATTAAAACAATGCCCAATTCACGAGCGGCGTCATTTTTCTTGGCGGTTTACGTGCGTGAGCCCGCATTTATTTTTGACGGCGCAACTATTGTTCCGCGCAAGTAATCATTCCAGTATTTTTGCACAATGGCTAATGCAGTTGAGCGCGTGTCCCGACGGACGCGAATAATTCCCGTTCGCCGTATAATCTTTGCTTTATGTTGTATCCTCGAAAAATCATAAAACCGTGTGCGGTTACGGCATATTGTGGGAACGCGCGAGCCCCGAAACAATAGCGCGTTTTATATTTCGTCGGGACCAGGGGCGGATTTATTTTCGGACGAAACAAGCGCGCGCATTTCCAGGTGAACGTTTTCTTTCGCAATTCCGCGTTTTTTGCCGGGAAACTTGTTATGGGTCTTTGTATTGGCTGCTCTTCAAATGGTACTGCTCTTATTTCCACAGTCTACGACCAGGTTACATCGATTTTCGTCGGACAAAAATGTTTCGACGACTATTCCGCGACGGAATCCCCTTATTCATACTATTCGCAAATTTTGGAAGTGGCTTGATAAAGGCAACGATTGCAACAATTCGACTTTCCCCGTCCACAAGCGGAATATGAATTTAAAATAACACGCGACCCATGGCGTCGCATGGGATTGCTGAATATGTTGCCATTACATTTCCAAGTCAGACACCATCTAGACTACCTTCCGCTGCATCGCATCATATGACGCACAAATACGTCATTACACTTTCACAAAGCAACCCTTTTTATTTTATCGATCAATACGCGAGTTACATTCAGCGCGGATAATGCGACCGTGTTGTCATTACATTTTTAAAAGAATATCGTTTCTATATTCGCGACCCATAAATAAGATTGATTGGATTATTTCTTGTACAACATTTTTGCATCTTTAATCCTGTTATTCCCGACGATCAGATTTGAAATCGAAAAACTTCGTCTGTCAAACTAAATTCAGTTACTATATGTTTTCAAAATACATTCATTATTATTTCATACATTTCCAAATTGGGGGTGTCAAATTATTTCCAACTTCTTTTTGGGGTTTAAATTTATTTATAATAAAGTGGATAAAAGTTATTTCATGCAAAAAAGTTCGTTTAAAAAACATTGTAAATAAATTTTAATAAAGATCGTGGTTATGATAATAATCAATTGCAAATAGGTGAATAATGACAAACTGTACCGGTAATTAACTAAAATATTAAATATACAAAAATTAATGTTCAGTTATTTTATACTATAATTACTTAATTAAAATTGCTATAATTATTCTGCTGATTAATTTGCCGTTTTGGTCTGTGGCGTTAAAGCAAAATTAACGTAAACGATAGTAATGCATTTAAATAACAAAAGCAATCATGCAATTCGTATTCATGAATCACTGAATAGCATTACCAAGAAATTGATAGTTCTTTCATTGAATATAAATATTTCGCAGTGGCAGTGGGAAAATGTCTGGATTCGAAAAGGGTTCTTTTTTACTTGACACTTAAACAATTTTTTTAATCGTGATAATAAACACATTAAGACGCGACTGTCAGACACATCTTTTCAAACTGACTATATTTGAAATAAATATTTTATTCGAAATTTCAGTACACTTTCCCCGAGTATTAATTATTATTCCTCGCAATCTATTCAGCGATTTTGCAAAGCGCCCACGAAACTTTGACTGGCGTCCGCGAGTCGCGTCATTGTGGGTATTGACGCGTGATTCCACCGGCACGCGGATACGCGCGCAAATGCAAATCACTCGTGGGCAAGCGATCGGCCCAGTCGCGCGTGGACGTAGTCGAACGTCGACGGATTGACGGCCGGTCTGTCCCGGCTCCTCCCAACTAATGTTCCGCGACCTGTCCCGGTCGAAATTAATGCCCATTTTTGCATTCGTAATTAGACGCGCGCGAATACATCACGCCGTTGTTCGCTTATCATTATCGCCGTTCACGGAACAATATAATAATCGAAGACTCGCATCGGTTCGCCTTCATTTTCATGCAAATCGCGCTTTCGATGCCGGTTCAAGGTGTCCGCGCCAATTGCCGGGCAATTTTATTTCCTCCGGCAATCGCGATAAGATCCAAGGATTCGCTGCGAAGATGTATATTCCTCGATACATTTTGTCAGAAAGTTTCCCAGAGGAAAACGTTTTTGGGAAAACGATACCAAAAGCTGGACCAGTTCCCCAGTCAATGACGAAGATTCCGCCCCGTACGACCTACGCTTTCACAATTTCACAATCCATTTCATTCATATCCCCGAGTTTCCTCGAATCCTTTACATTCCTCCGCCATAACTCCAAGGTCTCGCAACCGTTCAATCAAACTCCCTCATCTGCAAACGAGCGCAGTTTCCGCGAAGCTTATTCGCGTTACGCGACGGCCAGACGCAGCTTACGATCTTGACCTTTACAATTTCACGGAAACCGAGTTTCCTAACCGGGAAAAGTCGCGTCCAGTTCCACCTCGATGTCGCGTCGACTGCGCCATCTTTTTTTCATCGCAGCCGTTTCGGGCGTTAACAAGCGATGACTGGCGCCGCAATAAAAAGCGTCGTTCCTCTCGTTTGCGCCGTGCGAAGCCGTAAACTCATTTATACACTACAAAGACATAAAACACATCTACCCAATTTATATGGCACGTCGAGTGTCATGAACCTACAACGTGGATCGCGTTACCTGCATAAAGCTTATCGTCTCGGAGCTATTCAGCTTTAATCGGCTATTCGCCGGTCTTCCGGTTACGATGCCGTCGGTCCTATTTTCATCATTCCACGCAAACTAATGGCCCGGCAAAAATGCAAACCCCGGGGCTATATTTCGTTCATAAAGCTCGATTAAACGTATCGTAATGCACCGTTGATCGTGACTCGGCGATAGTTAATTGTATGCACAGATACCGCCGCGAGTAACAGTAAACAAACAATATATAATTAGAGATAGTGTGTAATTGGACGGGCTCGTTTGATTGTGATCTATGCAGGTTCGCGATAGTTGTTCTGCGCTCGGGACAGCAGGTTTGCGCTTGCGTTTTTGGGACCCGAAGAAACAGACTGTCGTGACTCGGGGTAACTGTGAAAAGCGATTATGTAGTCCACTTTACTGTGGTACCATCTGGTGGGTGATCAAATTGCACTATCAATCTGCGTGTACCATGTGTAGATCGTCTCTACAAACGCGAGGTGGTTTGAATCAATTACAAATGCGGAACAATCCGGTACTTTTGGAGTTTCGTTTTTGCGCAATTAAACAGTAATCTAATAGTCCATAGAAAGCGGATGGAACAAACACATTAGCTCGACCGAAATTGACCGCAAAATGGGAACCTAAATCCTTTAATTCTAATGACTTCCGGTACCCTAATGCCCCAAAGAGTAATGCGCTTTACCTAGCGCACACACCGAGATTGCCGATAAAATGAATCGCCGCGGCAAATATAACGAGAATGTACGCAGTTTCTTCTCGCAATTAGCCAAAGTAGCTATTTGCGCCACTGGTTGCCGCGCATTTGACAAAGTGGAATATTGCGCTATGCCGAGCGGGAATTTTACGCGCGACAATGCTTCCTGCTCGTGTAACTGACGCGACAACAAGGAGTAGAATGCAATGGCTGATAAACGCTTTTTTCCTATTTTTAGCCATAATGTGTAGGCAGAGGTGAAACTGAAGATTAACAGGAGTCTTAAAAGTCTTCGGAAGACAGAGATGAACAATTCGTTACAACGCTATCTATATCGTTCGTTAACAACCTTCCTATGCAAAATTAGGTTCCTTCAGATCGTAAAGCCTGCGACGAAGTAGATTAAGTACTGCCTGGTGTGTAACATTTATGACGCCGTTTCAGAAATTTACGATTCTTCGACGAATTTTCTGTAAAATTTCGAAAGCTTTTCTGGTCTTCCTCAGTTTTCGTCAGTAATTATACATGCTCCTCTAACAGGAACCTCTTATCGATTGGCTTCCATTTACCCTGACACTTTTTAGCCAGTCCTTATGAAGTTCCGAAGACCGTCTGATCGATCTCGACTCAGCAAATCGGCGCGATTATCTCGTTGGTGTTAGCTGTACGTTGGCGGATCTGACGTTACATTCCAGAAAAATCGCCAGGGGGCGTGTCAATTGACAAAGTCGCCATACCTGTTTCGCGGGGATTGCACGGTTCGTCGCGACAACATAAACACGATAAATCGGGCAAAAACTTTTTCTCGCGTCGATCTGAGGATCTGCTTGTTCAAATCGCGCCTTTGCGGTTTGTTCGCGAATAAATTCCGCATGGTTTCATTAATTGCTGTCCGGGAAAAATCCCCGGACAAACGGGCGACGTTAATCGCCACGGATAATTTATGAATTTATGCGACTTCTTTCCTGATTGAACGACGCGAGGAATGCCGTTTATGAAAGTTTCACCGGAACAATGTTTTACGACTGCGATCGCCGTTGTTTGTCCAGCGCGGAATTTCGTCGATCCATTTACCAGGCTGTGTATGCGTAATTGCGTTCGCAATTGTTCGACGGAATTGCGCGTTTCTTTGAAGGCGCCTTTGATTTAGTTTAAATTAGATCGGCGTCGTGGAAGTTATGAAATTCGGCACGACTCGGCGCGGAATAAAAATGGGAAAGGATGGCAATGAGGGGCTGCGAGAGGGGCGGCGCAAAAATTGGAAACATTTCGTACGGGGCGTTGATTGTTCGCCGAGGAAAAATAAACGTATTCCTCGCTTCGAGGTTTGATATGGTGCTTCTTTTATCAAAAGTTATTCCTAGGGTTCTTGCAAATACTTCGCTCGCGCCCTAAGGCAGCTTCCATCTGGTAGTACTTTCACGTAACATTGTGTTCCTAACTTTGCGGAGTAAGTACCAAAATTACATCCCCAACAGTTCAACCCTCCGAACGAAAGTGCGGGGCATCGGGAGTCCCTAGCATCCATATATATTACGGGATTCTTCGCTTCCCCGTCGCTTAACGATCTTTGTTTTAGTATCCGCGGTTCTCACTTTAACGATCCAAGCCCTCCAGGGTCTCTCATACACCGGCTGTCGCGTTTTTCGGGAAACATTCATTCGACTCGTTCGCGATCGAAATAGTCAGTCAGCGGCAATTGTTAAATGCGAAGATGATTGCAGATTGGCGAGAGGGAAGTTGCAATCTGAAAAGTCGTTCTCTTGCATCGAGTGCTGCTGGAGATTTTTGACTTGATTGCGAGTTAAAGGGATTACTTCAAACGCACGGTTTATTTGAGCCAAGTTAACTCGATAGAAAGGACAAGTTTGCTGATGGCCTTAACCTGAAGTTGGGGAGAATATCCAGTCAAGTTTTGTCTCCCCTCAAGTGAATCGACTCGCTTCAAGCGACTTGTTTAAGGGGACTGGTCGAAGATTGCAGCACTGCCAGACACATTTTTCAAATTAGAATGTGCTTTAAGTTTGTCTGGGTTATAAGGTAGGAAATGACGATCACAGTATCGATTTGTAGGATTAGCGGAAATTGAGTAAATTAAATTTGTAACTGTATTTTCTAATTATTACAGATTTGAGAGGGGTAATGTAATCTTCTAGATCGATTAAGTCAAGAATTAAGTAAACGCTGTCAATTAATTTTTCTACTATAGAAACAATTGATGGAATGAAGTTGCAGAAATAATTTAATCAACTTGGAAAAACCTTTCCACTTCCGACAAGTATAATCGCGACTGTGTACGGCGTGTAAACAGGCGGGATTCGCGGATCATTGACACTAATAAGCTTACTGTCACACAAGCCTTCAAACGCGGTGTAAATTATGGAGTTCGCCGTCGTAAACACGTCACGCGAGTCATTGATTCTTATTTCTTAATACACCCCGCGTTTTGCGTTCGCTGGAAAAGAATTAAGCCGATTTGCCGGTACGAAAAAATGCGCACACAATCGCGAGCGTCGTTACAACTCCAGTCGACTCCGAATCGTCGCTCGTTGACGGCAAAAGAAATTGCGAACGAGTGTTTTAAAACCGACATCGTCGGATAATAGGAGTTATAATTTAATTACCATTCAATCGGCGTGGATGATTTCTTCTTAGCGGAACAATTTCAGTTCTACTGATTGGATTACGTCATGGGGTTACGAACGAATGCTCGATAAATGGCGGAAATCGTCGAGATCAATATGAAGAGCTCGTCGGGGACGCAGTTCTTGTTTCGCAAATCAAATTCGCGTTACACAAATGTAGCGGCCGTAATTACGGGACAAAAACGCGCCGGTTCCGTTAATACAAATGAAACGCGCAAAAAGCGCCGCACGGTGGTTTGATATAAAAATAAATTCGTCGGAAAGCAATTTGGCCGGGCCGACTTCAAACGGCCGCACTTTTGCGACGAGACCGGGTAAATCGATTAATAAGTCGCGGCGATTTCACGGACGAAAACGGAATCGCCGTTTTCCGAGCGATTTTTCGCATTTTTTCGAGCGCGATGCGCCGTCTGTTTGTATTTTCATAAACTCCGACGCGCATCACACGAAATAGGACGATAAATCAGTGTTACCCGAGGGTTAACTCGAGGGTGCGTTCAACTTTGATATGACGCTGCGAGACACGGACTGACACGATATCGTGACGTTCAGCCGAACGGAATGAAGTTACAATTGCTCAGCCCGAGAAATCAGTTTAATCGACATCCAGCGACGGGCCTCCCGGTCAAAGGAACGCCGAATATTCGACTCGGTTTTTGCAGCGCGAAACTTTGTTTCGAAGTGGCGATGCGATTCGATCGTTATGAGGTTATTGCTTTTCTCCTTTCTTTTTTTTCTCCAACTTTCACCTAAAATCGCAAATTGCCTATAGTCCCATTTCCCTATTCAGTCAGCCTTATTTTGACTGATTTTAAGATTTCTATTTCAAGTGAACCAAAATTAGCGTGGAAAAATTGTTAAGCTTTCAACACTAAGTAATCTATTGCTCAGAATTATTCCACATAAAGGCCGAAACCAAAATAGCCGGGCTTTTATCGCGATTTTAGCGCGCGACTCGGCAATAAATACGAGCGTTTTTACGCGGGCGCAAAATATTTATTCCGCGACACGTCGTTTAATTTTAATTTATCGTGTCGCATTAGTCCGGTGGACGTACACTCGCAGCGGCGCAGTCGCAACTGCAATTTGATTCCGGCGGACATGGCGCAACTGTAGTGCCGGTATAAAGGGTTACATTTATGTGACACGACGTTCGTTTCCATATAAAGTGGATAG
Source organism: Ceratoteleas bidentatus (assembly GCA_022817645.1). Lineage (NCBI taxonomy): Eukaryota > Metazoa > Arthropoda > Insecta > Hymenoptera > Scelionidae > Ceratoteleas > Ceratoteleas bidentatus. Next base: position 20,378 of record JABFPB010001761.1, read on the forward strand.
TGCGTAATGCAACGTACCACCTTGTAAAGCTATTCGCAGTACTTGCAGTCATTATCACGGTTAATGTTGGTACGTGTGAATTTACTTGCGCGGCTTTACGTCACCGAGCGGACTTTTCAATGACACGTTCCCGTGGGAATAATAAATCATATATAGTCCGTGAAACTTCCAAATGCAACATGGTAACCTTAAACTCTGACTCATTTCAATGTGAAAACCAGTTTCCAAAAACTGTTCTATTGAACTCGGTACACTCTTAAGAGTTTTGACTGTCAGCTTACTATAATTGAATACTTAATTCAACGCATCGCATTGGATTCTTTAAAACGTCCTCGGCTTTTATCTCGAAAAGTTTCCACCAGTTCTGTCATATCTGGAAAAAGGCCGGGAAATCACGCTGTTCTGCTATTTCCTCCCGAATTTTCCAACTCACTGGAACTCGCGCGTCCAATCAACTCGAAGATCGTTTGTTTAAACGTAACATTCGATCTGTTTCGATTTCTCGATAAAAGTCTATATTTGACTTCGGATTTTGCGCGTTAGAAGAATCACTATCGGAAATCGAGATAAACCAAATATGTCGAGCTGACTCATAATCCTCGCATCGCCTCATACATTTATCAATGAATCAAGTAAACTTGCAATCGTCGACGATATTACAACAGTTCGTCATCGAGTGTCACGCTCGACTTGTTCCGAAAAATGTACGGGTCAATTGCGCCGCGTAAACTTTCCGACCCAGTTGCGTTGCAACTCACTCTCGAAATCGCCGCAAATCGAATCAGAACGGCGCCGAAAATCGGCGTCTTGAATCACGTAAATATCGGACAAAAATAGCTACGACCCCGGGCGCGTTCGAGCAATAAAAAGCGTCGTCCGGGCAATGCGATTTAATAAACGCCCTGCATATTGCATCGCGATAAACCGTTTCCATGGGTAATCGGTTAATTAACGATGCAGCGTGTCGCTAAATATACAACTTACGTAATCTAAAGCGAATCGAAATTGAATCCCGAGCTGATTCATTCGCTAATTTGCGTTAATTACATGGACCGAAATGTCCAGTAATTATCCTAACGTATGCGCGCCGCGACTGACAAAAATGGCGCGACACCGCTGCGTCCACTTAGGCATAACGACTTAATCGGCGGCATAATTAACGTCAGGTAAAAGTGTTGTCATCGGGCCGATTTTGATCGGGTTTAATGGCATCCGCGTCGTTAATGCCCGTCATCCAGTTGCTCGGAAGACGGATGGACCGTATCTGCCTTGCGTATCGACGACTGCTCTTCGCGGATTGACCATCCCAGCAAACGAAAACCTTAGAAACCTTTTCAAAGACGCGATTGAACCCATTAGAATTTTTCTACTGGTTTCTAATGGATTATAATCGTTGGATGGAATGAAATTTCTAATGGCTTCTCCAAATTAACCTCACTTTTTAACGTTCAATATCCGAAGACGAATAGGTCAAAACCAAATGAAAGTTTGAAGTATCTGAAGCGTCAAATATGGTTGCAAACGATAGATTTGAAAAACAAAAATACGCTTAAGACGTATTTGAGGTTAATTGGTACTGACTGATAAAATGTAATAACATCCACTTGTAAAATGTTTAAACACCTCATTCAGTTAATGGTCTCTAATGGTTTTGGTTAGCTGGGATCCTGGGCGCAGTTTCGCGGGGTTTTATACGCACTCCATTCTGTATCAGAAAATTGCCGACGCAATTAGCGTCGACGTACGCACTGGCCATTTCAGAAAGTTGGGACACACCTTAAGATTACGGGACGATAACCAGGGGCCCGATAAATAGCGCGCTTTAAATGAAATGCGCGCGATAGAAGTGGCTACCGTTCGGGCCAACATTCGGCTAGGCGCGAGACAAAGAAACGGGAAAAGTGCGCCAACTATTTATGGCGGATTCCCCGATCTTACGTGCCGCAGCAGTAAAAGGCACCCGTCTCGTAATACGCTGCAACTAAAGAGCGGGATATAAATTTTAAATTATCCGCTGCGCCGTGCACCTAATAGCGAGCAGGTTAGGTGCTGGACGGCAGAGAGACAGAGAGAGGGAGAGAGAGAGAGAGAAAGATGCAATGATCTTTACGTGTGACTCTGTACTGGCGGGCCGATCTCGCCCGTTACGAATGCACAAGGCGGATTTTAATTAGAAATCTCATTGGAAAGTTTCGTCCTAACTAGATGTTGCCTTTTAAACATGTAAATGCATCTTCGAATAATCGCCTGCCGCGATCGATCGCAGCGCTCCTACCTCCGGGCTGCTTACGATGTATCGTTTGCTCGCGTTTTTACGGTCACGGGGAATGCGAGGTTACATTTTGCAGAATGACAATTTTCGACAAAACGAAACGGGGCAAAAATAATACATTGACACAATCACAAAATCTGTTCAATCAGCAGAAGATTTCAGTGGACCACGGAAAAACATTGAACTGGTACTAGCTAGGGTTACTTTTTTAGGTAAAGTGTATGATCCCTGTATGAAAAACGATTCAATACGATAGGTGATTTTGAATTGTATTTCTATTTCAACTTGGGAATCGTAATCCTGCGATTGCAAATGATAGAAACAATGTTCAACTAAAATATCGTACTGAAAAAAATCACCCTAACGTAGATTTGAACTCGGAATGTTCCAGCCATAAGCTTTGTTTCGACCAGAGCTGAAAACGACCTAATATGTTACTACGAAAGTGAATCAAATAAACGAGTTTTGAGAGCATGCACATTTGGTTTATTAATAATAACGATGAAAACATCAATAGATAATTACTGCAAATGTAAATATTAATAATAATGATGAAAACAAATGCAACATCAATAGATAATTAAAATTGCAAATGTAAATCAGTTGTAAACAATTAATTCGCGATTAGATGCAACTCTGTCCGAATCAACAAATTCTACTCGTTTGTTGGATTTTAATTTAGGTTAGAACACTGATACGAGCAGACCAAATGTCAATCGTAGTCTTCGAATTGAAATACATTCATTTGT
>JABFPB010001762.1:0-23400 GCA_022817645.1 Ceratoteleas bidentatus
ACGAATATTCTGAAATCAGTTTAAAACAGTTTGGTAGAAAAACTGAACGCTGTCGTTATATCATCGGTTTGCCGAAAAGTTTGGTAACATTTTTCAGATCTTTTTTTTCGTGTATTTACATGCTAAAATGATTTCTACATATATTGTGCAAATATGGTACAAACAATTGCGCAATTCATTCAAGCAAAACGGACACTGAAAGAGGACGCAGTTGCGTATATATATATATATATATATATATATATAATTATGCAGAAAACTATTTTAACAAAAAATGTTGTCGTTATTAAATAATATAGTTGACATTTTCTTGAGAACGGAAAAGAAAATGAAACACAAAGTACATTGCCGGAGTGGACCTGGCATGTCGTAATCGTAACAAAGCAACAAAACAAAACTTGTTGAAAAAACACGACAAATTATATTTTTACACAGTGACATCTTTCTATCGCTGAACAATACAATTTATTGACTTATTTTCGATAAGTGAGGCAGTAAGTAACATAGTTCTATCCTAACCTCCAAATCATTGTTTATCTTTCTAAGTGCTGTAACCAAATTAATTGATTAGATTTCGGACTCTCCTCTAATATTTTCAGAAATTATTTTATGATATTATGTTTTATATAGAGTTGTGATGACAATTACCGACATTATAATTTATCTGAATGAATTACAAATCCGTCGGATCAGTTTTACAATTGTATTCAGTAAATATGCTGCATACATTGCCGAACTCCAACTGCGAATTCTTTTGCATCATTTCTACATGAGTTTTTTAAGAAAGGGAATGTCTATTGAGGACGCAGATGCTACCAATAATGCAAAACCAGGCAACGTAATGCCCTAAATAATGCAGGAATATTGCAAAATCTTACTATGTGGGTAATTTGTGCGTTTGAGATGTTATCTAAATTTTTGTAATTTTGAAACATTTGCATTCCAATCATCCCAATTCTACAATATTTGTGCAAATATTGGACAAATCTATTTTAGAATTTATTTTTTATTAGGAGTCTAATAAAATTCTAATTATTCACTTTAGGGACTTCTACGGATTTATACATTTCGGATATGTTTTTCTATAAATTCAGTGATTTGGAACTCGAATCCAAAGGAAAAAATGATAAAAAATGATAAAGTATCTTTTTGTTGTCATTTAATACATATAAACGACTAAACAGATATAATATTTATCGTAAGTTTATTATAATATGATTTATATTTCAGGAGGCCTCGGCTTCTTAACCCGCCACCTCATTAGACTTCGTATCTTCTCATTCGAGAAAAAAGAAAAAATAGCCACCTGCGCATTGGGGAAAGGGGGTTCTGTCGCTGCCCCCAACAGTAACTTTCAGATCTGACAAACAAAGACTCGTTCAGTTTTCATATTATGTTATTACATGTCTATTACGAAAAAATGAAAAATGTTTTCGATTTTTTAAAAATGAAATTCAGTACTGTGGAAATGAAAATTAAAGTAAAAAACGCATGATTTTTCATTACCTTTACTATACAAACAATATAGGAATATTGACAACTATAGTACTTGTTACTGGAGTTACTGGTTACCCCAGTACTTATACATTAACTTTAATTTACATTGATATGCGCTTCCAGTTTTTACATTAAATTTCATGAAATTTCTAACAGTGAGCTGTATAAACTGTAGAAAAAAATATCTAGATGCAGCCAATAATTCTAGTATACCAGATTGCGAATATTTGAAACAAGAGAAAAATATCTCTATTAACCCGACATATGTTTAAGCGACGCCTAAGAATGCCTGGCGTAAGCCTGATGTACACTCGTTTTTATATACATACATTAATGTAAATGAACTCAAGTAGTTAATTATGAATAATTCATAGTTTAAAAATTAAACTATGTAAGCAAGTATAATTATTATAACAATTATAATTATATAATTGTAATTGTTATAATAATTTCACTTGCTTACTTTTGTTATCTGACATCTGTTGATCAAAACTAAATCAGTCGGGATGTTAAATTATTTTGAGGCATATTTTCATTCTTCAGTCTTCATTCACAACAGTTAATACTAAGATGCATTCACGTTGTTTATATTCGTTACACCTATAATGAAATTTGAAGAATAAAGAAGAAAGAAAGAATTGGCGGTTTTATTCAAAAACGAATCCTAAGCTAACTTCTCAAATTAATGAAACTTACTACTTTTTCAGTACTACTTCGTCGATGGTAGTCATTTTACCTGAGAGTATTAGTAAATTAAACTAATTTTCGCAGAATTACTGATTTCGTCAGTTCACTTAACTAAATATCACCTCTGCGCTATTTTTTATTTAATTAACTGTTATCAGTTTCTACCTGGGGACATTAGTATATTTAATTGTACCGGATTTTATGGTCCAGTTTGCTTATCTCTCAAACCATAAAACCTCGACTACACTTTTTCAGCGACCTCTTCATCGTGAACGACCAGACGTCAAAAACGAAGTGTCTTCAACGAAAATAGTTTATGCAGATTCGCCGAGTAAAAACTTGGTTCTTCTCTGTCTAATATTAGTTCCGGTCGCTCGTCAAGTGAGTATTAAATATGGATGAGCGCGCAGCCTGTGTTCTCGGTATTACGCTTAGATTATGGAGATTTTGAGTTTAATTTACATTCGAGCTCGACTATTTGCTCTAGGACTGTAATGTCAACGTCGAAGAAGAGGCTGTGCCGCTCGCGATGGAAACGTCGAACCCAAAATGTGCGAGTTAGAGACGCGTCGGGGTCAATCGACTGGTTGAACTCCGCCATCCGATAGCGATATCGCAATCGGAGGTGAGGTTAGTCATTACGATATCGGGTGATTTCGATACGCTTAATCGCGCGTTCGGTATTTGGCACTACGGCCGATACTTTGGGCATTGTATCGGCGATGAATGGTGGGAATTACGGACGATACAACCGATTTCCTGCCATTCAATCGTTTAATCGATTCGGATGGGTTATTCTGGGACGCGAACTTGCGAAATAGATGGAACTGAATTTGTTGAGAAATCGCACGCATTTTACGCGATATTTTAAGGAATGTTTTTTTTTATTTTTTTTAATAACGTACGCTATTTTAATGAAAATTGCATTTGGGTGATCAATAGCTTCTGTGAAATTAAGTCAAGCTTGAGGATTGACAAATTTTTTAATTTTATTTATGGGTAAAGGCTTGAGATGCAGAACTTTAGGATGATGGCTACAGTTTTCGTAGTTACCGACGATTGATAAACGGCTTCGAGCCTTAGGTGAAGTTATCTGTATTGATCTTTTTGGGAATCGGTGCTACGTTTGAGTCAATTAAATAAATTATACATTTAATGATTTTTAGTTTAACAATAACAAATGTTTCAGAAGAAAATTTCTGTTTGCCAACTACTTTGCATACTGAGTCTGAATTTGAAGAACGCTTCGAAAAAATTGTACGCGCTTACAATTTGATTACATTAAACTTTCGTACATTGCAATTTCCATTTTCAAACAGTATATAAAAGAAAAATTATTGTAAAAAATTTATCGTAGCTTCAGTCGTTATCACCTTGACAGCCGAATTAGCGATTCGTTACTTCTTATTACCGTCCATTAATTTTTACATTTATCACTTTTACAAGACTATTAGTTTTGCTTATCGATTACAAAATTACTCCACGATGGAGTCTTATCGTACACGTATGAGTCGGCCGAGCTTATCGCGTTTGCGTAGTATTTGCGAATTGCTAGGAAAGTATAGTTGTGGAACCGAGTTGAGATGTAACATTCGGAAATCTTTCGCAATACGCCAGAAATCCTTAAATAAACAAACCAGTCATTTTTCAACGTATCTCCTTTTCTTAAATTTAAATGAAATTTTTCAAATACAGCAGTATATTTTAGATTCAACAAAATCGGAATGGGGTTCGCATCGTGGAATGAAACAGCCAAGTGGTTCAATTAAAACAATAACAAATACATATATTTCTCGAAATGTGATACAGTAGTTCTTTTTCATCTGTGTGGTTGGTAGTCATACAATAATTTGTCGGTGACAGTATCGCAATTTGTTTCTTCTTAATGGATCGGATGATACGCGCCGTGACGGTGTTCTGTATCTTAAACTCTTATGTTCTGTTGTTACGCGTCGTCTACATCTCATTCTCGTGCAAATCTGTTTTGCGCATCGTTACATGTTTTTTTTGAAACATTTTTTTCGCATTTTTTCTCTGTATTCTCAACTTGCAACTTGCATTTTTTATTTCTCTCTGCGTTCGTTTAAATTATTATTCTGAATAGAGTTGAAGCAAAGCGGTCAGCTAATTTAATCTACTCATTAATCGCTACTAACCAGTGCACAGTACGCTGGAATCGATAAGAACGAATCGACGGGGGTACCCCCGTTTCACTTGTTTTCGTCGTCTCCGCTCGATGTTCGAACGTTTCAACAGTAAAAATCAAAAAAGATCGGTGACGTAAGGACGTAAAGTCGAATGAAAACAACAATGTGCCACTGAAACGCATGATGATTCGTCGAGTTAACACAAGTATAAAAATTATATCCGTATAATATTATAAATTTTCAACAATCAGTTAACAAAAATATAATAATATGTACAATAATACACGTCAACATGTGGGGTTCTTTCGTGTCTGTCGATGTGTCTCTGTTTACATAGGTCATGTGTGTACGTGTATGTCAGTGTATATGTGTGTAAATGTATGTCTGTCAATGCGTGTGTGAAAAGTCGCTCAAAAATACGCATAAAGCATAATCTTAGAACTTCCGGCCACTGTGCAAAGGCAACAAATACCGAAGTGTTTCTCCCCCTAATCCCGTATCTCGATTTCGGAGCAATGATACAACTTTTGCGTTACTTCGTCTTCATTTTCTGTTTCTTTTTCTTTGCTTTCGTCTGACCTCTTTAATCGTTCGCACAGAAATTCCTGACGGTGATCGTGGATGATTAATTGGTATCTAATTTGAGCAGCCACGCACATGTCCCACTAGCCACAAACAATTCCGCGGTGCCCACCGCTCGATCCCCACCGCGGGGACCGAGACGTAAAAAAACCAATTGGAGCCAACTCCTCCGACACACTGAGCTCACATACGAGCGGAAAAAATAATCGAAACAGCTGGTGTAGAAAAGAGAAGAGAACAAAACATGAGAATAATCATAAGAATAATCATTAGAACGTAGCAGTAGTAAGAAGTAATAATAATGATAGTAATAATATAATAATAATAATAATAATATAATAATAATATTCATAATAATGATAATAGTAAGAATAAAATGAAGTAAAATCAAAGAACAACGACGGTCTGGATGATGCGGCGCGAGTATTTGGGAGTTCGACATAATCGGGTGGCGAAAGACGCTTTTCCATCATCGCGAACAGAATAAACATCTAAAAACTCAAAGAGACAAGGCCAACGAACAAGGCCGAGCATGATCGTACTTCTTATCACCAATCCTCTCTCTCTCCCTCTTCCTCTCCCTCTCGTCACTCCCTCTCGTTCCTTCCCTCTCTATCTCCATATCTGTCATAATCGTTATCTCGTGATCGGGCACTTCGTGATCACGTCGACATTTTCCGCGCATTCGAGTGCCTCGCGCGCGGTCAACTAAAGGCTAAAAATCCTACTGGGATTTTCTTAAGTTTACGATAAAAACAACTAGAATCACTTGTGTACTTGCGTGTCTATCTCCCTGTCTTCGTCTGTACATTATTTGCTTCGCGCTGTTGTTTGTGTGTATGTGTTTTTGTGTGTGTCTGACTTAGAGTCTTCATGTTTGTGTCCTGCGTGTGCATGTAACCTTCACCACTTGTGGGATACACTACTAATATAAACCTCCCCCTGGGGACTTGCCCATGCGCAGAAAACGTCGCGTTTCCCTCCCTCGTTTTCGTCGTCGCGTGTCCTCGCTTGTTCCATCCCTCGGCGGTGTCTAACGCTGGTTGTCGCGCCGGACGAAGCGGAAGGTCTGCCTCGTCCCGCGGCAGCGAACCAGAGGAGACGTAAATCTGACTCGGAACGGCCGAGTGTCGAAAAGCGGCGTATGCGTGCATGTTCCTCGTCTGCGTCGTCGTCGTCGTCATCAACATCATCATCAACATGATCGTCGTCGTATATTTTTTTTCTCTTTTGGTTTTACTTTTCGTACAAAAGGTCTGCGCGTAGACAAAGGAATTCGCGTATTGGAAAACGTACAAAATTAAACAACGCTGCCCCTTCGGTCGACCCTCGTTCATCAAATGCTCTCCTCTTGTTTCGCCTAAGTGTTGTTCATATCTATCTGTAGCATATAGGTAGCTTATATATTGATATGCATATATTTATATGCACGTTTGCGTACGCTCTGCGTAGGTGCACATAGATATATCCATACGTGCCATCTGTATTTATACTTTATATACTCGTATCGTCTAACTATACATATAACTATGTACAAGTGAAAGGTTAAGGAAGGGTTCAGGGGTGGGTGGCGGGTGTAATGGGTCCGGGGAGGGGGACGCCCGATGCAGCGGACCCGGGCTTCTTCGTTCGGGGGCCGCTCGGATCTTGTCTTTCCGCCTGTTTCGTGTTTCCTTCTTCCTCTTGTCGACGTGTCGTGTTTTCGAAACGCTGTCGTGCTGCGCCGCTGGCTTCTCGTGGGACTGGTATCCCGGGCCGAGTTGGACGATGCTGCGTTGGTTCGGTGGACTGACGATGGTCGCTGTCAGGCCCACCATTTCGACGGTTTTAGAGTGCGGTTCTGCGTCCGCGACGAGTCGACGAAGAGCGTGCGCGGCCCCAGTCCGGTTAGACGTCCGTGTACTTGCTCAGCTTGTCGCGCAGCAGCATGTTCTCGTTCTTTAACCGGTCCAGCTCTTGGCGCAGGCCCATGTTCTGAAATTATGGAATAGTTAGTAATATTTGAAGAATTTCGTGGTTGGGAATTCGGGTCAGCGGTTTAGAAGGTTGGATGGTGAGAGGACTGGGTACGGGGAAATGGGCTTCTTGCAAAGAAACCCATTTCCCATTTCTAGGATGGTTGACGTCATTGTGAGAAAAGTTGGAAGTACGGATAGCAATTTAAATATCTTCGAAACTAATATATATAATATATATTTATATAGATATTAGCGTCGACAACTAATGTCTGGCTTGATAGGAAAGATTTTGAAAACTATGAGTTCGATGTGGCATTTGCAGGACGAGGTCTGCAAATTCCATAAAAGAGCTGGCTTAGGGTTCACCGTGAGGCATTACGGTATCGGCAAATTTTAAATAAAAGGCTTTTTGGAATATTGTAGTATAGTTCATCGAAAACACTTTGTAATTTAACAATGTTTGTGTAATATGTATATTTTTCAATAAAAAAGTGTCAACAGAAAAATGTTATACTTAATTTATGCAACGAATGTCCTTTCAGAACATTTCTCGATCTCAGGAGATTCTCCAGAAAATCTTCGCGGTTTTGTCCGCGAAATTACAGAGAATATCCCGTGGAAGGCAGAATCGCCGGAAATTCTTCCAACTTTGAAGATTCTCCGCATTTTCGCGGACACAACCGCGAAGATTCTCGAGAGAACCTCGGCGGATCGAAAGCTGTCTACTAAAATGAAGAGGAATGAAGGAAAATGAAGGAAAAAAATGTTCCAGACAAATAATTTTAAGAAAATGAAGTCAGTTCGAGAAACCGTATTAGAAAAAATGTTATAGTATCAGTATGGAAAGAAGGTAGATCATGTTCACGAACCAGTCTACTGCCATACTGACACCATATCGTTGCCATTCTCTCGTCTAGGATGGTAACTATTTGACTATGGTATGACCATGAATTGGCTGGTATTCATGATTCAGACTTTCATTTTTCCATGAAGGTGAATAAACGACTACAAAGATTTGATATATAATCCAGCTAATGTAAATGAATATTACACTTTTTATTTTTGTTCACATCGGACATCGACGTGAACATCCATTCCAGCGTTACTAAATTCCAGCGTTAATGTCTAATTTGATCTACACTTTTGTAACATTCACAAATCTGGATAAAGCCTAACATTTAGTTAACTACCAGGTTACGACCTAGAATTTATCCAGACCGGTAATAGTTTGGATAAGGTCTGACATCACGCTTGGAACTAGCGTTTGCTCTAGTCATTATCTAGACTGGTAATAGTCTGAATATCAGACCATAAATTATGAAACTGGGTATTCATTGAAAGTGAACCTTGTGAAGGACGCAAATATTAGAAAACGATGACGAATTCAAATCGTCTTCGTCTTGTTTAACACCCTGTTGATATATTATTATTCTCTAGAATATTTTAAGAAAATATTTTATATCCTTAGAGAATCGAAGAAACTCAAGATCCTTCTCATTTCACACCCATATAACTGAAACATGTTGCATACAATATTTCTATGACTATCTTTCTTTGGTTTCTTCCTCAGTTATGTACTTTTAAGCTGTTAAACTGACATTTCATGACGCACTTTTCCGGTGAATTTCATCGTCTCGTGGGAAATGTCTCTGGATGTAGGTTGGGCTGCGTCGGTGGAAGGTCGTGGAAGGGAACGGTGAAGCGGGACAAGGTGTAGTCAGTTGTAATCTAATAAAGCGAAAAAGTCGGCGCGAAGTAATCCACAGTCGATTGATCGCGCCAACCGAGAGGCATAAATGGATCATTTACCTCCTTCTCCAAGAAGCCGGCCCTAAGTGCTATCTGGTTCTCCTTCATACGTCGCGCGTCCCTTGAACGTTTTGCGGCCATGTTGTTCTTTCTGCGGCGTGCCCAGTATTTGTCATCCTTCAAGTCATCCGGAACGAACTGCGACACAGAAAACTTATTAGATTAGTGTAGAGGACGATTAATGGTAATACTGTACGTTCTGGGCATCGCTTGATCGGTTCAACGACAATATATTTTCTCCGTTAAATTCCATTAAACGTTTTCCAACTAGATCGCGAAAGTCTTGATCATGTTTCAGTACAGTGTTACCGTTTAGGATTTGGGAGTAGGTAGGGTCGAAGCTTAAACACTCACCTGTTTTCGTGATTTCTTTATCATTGGCTGGGGCTTAAGTTCCTCGTCCGAGAAGGCACGAGTCCGAGGATCGAAATCTCGCCCCGATGACGCCATCGAGAGCGCTACAAGAGACAAGCCATATTGTATTCGTGACGAGTCCTCGGAATCTGTCGCGCGTAAGGAGAATTCGTAACGGCTACGTTAGTCTTTGACAAATCTTGGATCTTCGCTTTTACTGGGTTGCGTTCTTTCAAATGATCCTCGTCGCCGACAACGCCAACAATCGTACCGCAAAATTCACGCACGTGAGGATGTATATTTACAGAACCTAGGTGACACGTTGATTCGCGCCGCCAGTTTGTCTACACGTGAAGCCGGACGAATTGGCGTCGATATCGCTCGAACGACGAGGACGATTGGGGCAACGAAAGATTATTCTGACGCGAGAAAATGAATTTATCAATACCAAAATGTCAGCAAATCGCGAGGGGGTTAAAATTTGTGTTTAATTTGTGGATTTTTTAGGTCGCGCAATGTGCACTTTACATTGTACATCGATTATTTACATTCACGTGTTGTGCACCTAATTGTATCGCGGACGACTAACCGAGTTTTGCCGCGACTCATGCAAAAAGTGAAGCACTGCAGAACTGGACAAATTCGTGCGGAACACACACTCGACGACGCCAGTCGTCGACTGCAATTAACATCAAGAACGAGGAATAAGTCTCTTTGGTGTTGATAACTTTGTTTTCTCGTGCTGCTTGACAGATAATCGTAGTCCAGGAAACATGCATCGCAGGCAAGAACGCGCGATCGCATTTTTCACTCGAAACTATGATTGTGTGCTGTTATTTATTTCGTGCCAGGAAACTCGTACCACAAGAGTTTTTTCATCCACAGTGCAACGTCGTAAGTTGTGTTTTTCTTCACTTTCGCTGCGTTATGACCTTATGGTATGAGCTTCTGAATGTCTCAGTGACACATTCCGGTGGTACCTGATGGGATCTTTCACTTCACTATATTTGACGGATAAATTCGTCAATCAGCATTCAGCATTACACTAAACGTTGGTAACCAAAATGATCCAATAGGAACTGATGTTCCTACTGAGGATGGACTAAATTAACAATTGGTCCCTCAGGTTCCACCTTCATGTTTGCCTCAACCAACTGAGTTTCCGTAGCGCGCCAACTCACTCGAATCTGCCGGCGATGGAGGGTTTAAGGTGTCCGGTGAGCAGCATTCGCTTGGCGAGGGCGATCGCTCGCGTTTCGTCACCGGTTCGAGATGCAGGCCAGCGGGACCTTGGTGACCCGTGGCCTCGCTGTTGTTGATCTTGTGAAGTTGGCCGCCCTGCATCGTGCCCTGCCCGCTGCCGGGCACGCCATCCACGGGTATACCATTCTCGGATAGGAACTCATCCAGATCGACATACTGAAACACCACCAGAACATTCACTCACACCGTTCGAAGCAGAAGACCCCGTGGATCTACCGTTCCCTTCGAACACCCCCCAGCTAGTAAACAAGCCCTCGCGAAATAGCCGGTGAACTTTTCAAACGATGCGGGGAAACGTTTAGTGGTTGCAGAGAAAATGGAGCATGCCTTGTTAGTAACTCATAAAGCTGCCAGACCCAAGAACTCGTGGCAGTGAAGGTAGATGGTACGTTCTACGGACAAATTTTGATGTAGTTCGCTATCGGAATACTGATAGAGGTGTAGTCTTATACAAATACCGTATAGAAACACTGTAGATTCATATAGACTCACCTCTTTTTATATTAGTATCACTGTGTTTCTATGCAGTTTTTGCTAAAGTATTTTTAACGTTATAACTGATGCTGGGACTCTGATGAAGAGTACGCAAACATTGGCCCCAAAACAAAATTATTCACACTTTTCCCCAATGTTTACATATCATCTCCTAATCCATTTTATTTGAGTGCTTCGAACTGAAATTGCGAACTGTCTATGGTAAGGTACCACCACATTCAGCCTAGGAATGGGTCATGGCATTCAAAACGCTTGTCCAAGACAATGGATGAGGTTACTTGAAGGTTACTAAGGTTTCAGAAAACGAATCGGTCCCCGGGACGGAAGGCGCCCGGCCAAGAGCAGCGTGTTTGGCGCCACCTGTCCAGGATCCGCCCGGGGCTCGCGGAGATGTCGTGTTACTCGGCGGTTGAGTCGTTTGGCGAGTCGTGGAAAGAGGTGGGTCAAACTGCATCACTCATCGTTTGTTGGGCTTACCGTCTCGCGTTTGTGTACATACATGGTTCAATACCTTCAGGTCGGCATCGTAAGGCGTTTTATCCCAGATCAGGTTCGGCCCGAGGAAGGCCGCTTGGGCCTCCACGTTGCCCCAGAGCTCGCCGTCCGCGTCCTTCTTCTCTTCGGGTCCATCTTTACTTTGTTTCCCTGCGACAGAAAGAGAAAAGAAACATAAGTCTTCATTTCCCACTTTCCCCTTCATGTGTTGTCATCATCCCCACCGTATTTCCCCACGCGAGGCAGACAAGAGGCGGAAAAAAATACACCGCCGAGTGCCTCGGCAGATGAGCGTAAAAAGTGCCGGAGAAAAATGGACGCGGGATAAAAAGTGCGGCGAAACATTCCAAGACAGTCGCTCGGCGCGCAGGAGCGGGGGAAGAGAACGCGGAACAAGTCGGACCGTGCGTTTTCGAGGTCGTGCCTCCTCGTGGGTTTCTAAATTATTTATCCCGTTCGATGGTAAAAAAGAGACGGCGCGGCGGGGATCATCCGAGGGGGGGGGGGGGAGGGACAGGGGTCTAGGCGAATCGGGGACCGGCTCAGAACGAATCAGAGGCCGGCCGGTGCAGCCTTGGCGCGGACCGCCCGAAATAGATAGCGCCGTCTCTGTCGGGCCCTAATGGCGCTTTTTCGAATTTGCACGTGGCAGCATTACCCGCCGACAAAAAGTCCGCCTTTTGACTCGGGGCGTCTCTACAAAAGGCCATTGTTCTCGGACGTCCGCGTGCTCCTTTTTTACCGATCAGTCTTGCGCGAGGGCTCATACCTTCGACTGGAATTCGGATGGATTTTGACGGCGAGCGGTTTCGAGAGGCCATTGAATCCGCGCCAATTTACTTGTCGTATTCGCTAGGAGTGGGGGGAGGCGTTTAGTTAAGATCCAACAAGGGTCTCAACTAATATCGTATCGTAGCAAGGTTAGGTGACTCAATAAAGTCGTACAGTGTCTTATTTTAAGACATGCGACTGACAAATCATAGACATTATTTAAGATACTCTAATGTGTTAATAATTTTATTGTTTAGACCAACTGTCAACTAATTTTCTTCACCGATCTATGTCGATCTGCCCATCGATCAGAAACCAGCTCTCATTGTAAACCGATCATCTATATTGATGCAATGGATGGATCTCGATGCTGACGACTGGTGTGGTGAATCAAATTGCTGACATTACTTATATTATTATTTCATTAATTTATTATTTTCTAAACTTGTATTTGTCCTTAATGTTTAAACATATCGAAATAATTTATTAATACAACTTAGGAAAGGGAAATTTTAAGACTGCAGTCTGCGTTAGGAAATATTATATATAAATAAATTTAAATATATAGATATTGCGTCTAAATCAAAAGTAAGGAGAGATTTCTTGTGAAACCCAAGTCTTGCGATAAATAATTCGTATGTACTACTGAAATCAATAGATTTTAGCAAACTTCGAAAATTTCGACACTTTTTCTAGTGTTGAGATTTTCGAAGTTTATAGAATTTTTCAAGATAAGTAACTGGGTGTTAATTCGCTAAAAAATCGAGTATCGAGCCCGGGGAAGCGATCGCGCGAAAAAAGAGCTAGTTGAAAAGAGGAAAAAAGAATTGCCTAGTGGAAGAGAACGTTTGGGTCGACTGTCAAGGCCGCGGGAGTATGCTTGTCACGCCACGATACGTTGGCGATCCTGAGATCGAATGCCATGCGCGACACGGGATCATTTATGACGACGATGACGGCGTCGTTGTTGACAATATCAGTAATAACGATCATTACGAGTGCGCTCGGTGGATCCGGCGCGCACGTGACGCTCCGCGCGCCGTTACGAAAAGCGCGGCGAAAAATAGAAAACGCGACAATTTGCTGCGGGGCGTGGCAAAAAGTAGTGCGCGCGCGTCGTCTTTCTTTCGACGGCCACTTTTTGCCGGATCGCTAATTGCCACGACACCGCGCGGCTACGTTTTTGTCTGCTTTTTGCGGGACGAAAATCGTTTCATTCGAACTGACTAAACCGCGTTTCCGGTTGACTTGCGCGCAAAAAGTCGAATGAAAAATCAACTGCGCAGTTAGTCCACGATCACCTGTTGATTCTAACGGATTCCGCCAAGGTGGAGGCGGAGGTGGATCGCAGGTTACCGGATGGGGATAGCATTATGCCGCAGTTTTCTCGACTTTTACCAGGAAAACAATGAGATGGGGTTTTCGGGTACTCGATTTGTATCTGGAAGGGCAGAGTGCAAGAAGGAATCTTCCAAATAGGAAGTAGGAGGTATCCAATAGAACTCTTCCTATCTGGAAATTTAAAAGCAGATTTTAGGAGACAAGACATCAGTCTAGATTTTTATATAGATACCTTTGAATCTAATAGTGTCTAAGGTACCTGAAGTGAAACTCCAACTTTAAGTTAACTTTTCAGACTGTACTACCTTAAAGGGTATACTGAAATAACACCGAGTTGGAATTAATAAAAAAATATCTGATACCTTCTACTAACACAATATTCATCTCTACACATCCCAACCAAAATGGTCCCGACAAACGTTACCACAAATGACCTGAAGTTTTTTCACTCCCGAATTTAACGGTCAACTTTGGGCCTGAATGTTTACACAATACTTGAAATCAGTCCCAAATTTCCGCTTCCCTCCCCATGTCACTTCATCAGAGGGTCCTCAGCTCGAGTACCCGAAATGACATACGCAAATCGTTTTCTTCCGCGGATCGTCGTCGAATGGAAACGAGTCGGCTGTGAATCACGTTCTAAGTCAAAGTCTTGTCCGCCGCATGTATCTCTCGGATCGGCCATTTTACATAATCATTTGTCCATTCGAGGCTCGCGACGTTCTAATTGGACGGAATACAAAAAGTCGTTAATACGATCCCATCCGGTCGGCCACTCCAATTGAGCGCGCCGGCATTAGATTTTGAGTAAGACTCGCTCGCTCATCGTAGGACAAATCGCGAGGCATAGGTTATTGCGGCGGCGGCCTTGAATTTCCAGGCCCGCGACAATCGAAAGGCGCACCGACGTGCGACGTGTTCGCAAGGCTAGCCGCGCACGAGGCGCGTGCTACACAATCGTTATTTTTATTGCGCCGATGCGCCGCGTAAAGCGCCACCGCGCAAATTCATAAGCGCGTTACAATTCAGGTATTAATAGATCGCGGCGCGGCGCTACTTTTGATCGAGGCGTACCTTCCATCGGTCGGGATTTTCGCGCACGTGATTGCGATTTGAGATGACTCAGACACTGAGAAAAATCACTGGAGAATTGCTTTGAATAAAAGATTTCTTGTCACAAAACGATTCCTTTTCAGTGCTAAGCATATTTTTATCTCAAAATGATTCCTTTTTGGCAAAAAACTTTTGAGATTTTGAGAATGATTGGTGAGGTTGTATTTTAGAGAGCGATATCTTTTTCAGGTAGTGTTTCATTTTGGAGTATCTGGCGATTCGAATTTTGAAACCAAAAATGGTTTGATTCTTCTAGGTAATTTTTCCAAATAACTGATTTTCTCACAGAAGGATTCTTGCTGTGTCAATAAAACCCTTTTAAGAGTGCGAGTAGTACTTAAAAACCATTATCCATGGAGTCTCTATCAAGTTAGAATTCCAGTCCAAGTATCTGAATCGGACCTGTTCCGTATCCTAAAACTGTTTTGCGACCACAAATCGCAAAAACGACCGGGACAAAACATTCCGGGACTTTATATCTCAATTATCATCGTGTCCGAATGAAATCGTAAAACGCGACGCTGAAAATCGGTTTGGCAAAACACTCTGCCCGAACAATTTGTCGGCAATGGACGATTATCGGACGAGGGATCGCGAAAAAACGAGCGAGCCCGGTCGTCGGGTTCCGGGAACGCGGCGGTCGTAACCGATAAAGCTGGGAATCAAAGATTCGCCGGCAAAAAGTCGGCAGAGTTTGTTAGCCTCAAGGGCCGGTCGAGTGGCCACTGTAATTTGGTTCAAGGATGCTCCGGTCTCGCGGAACTAATCTTCGCGCTAATCGTCGCCGAGAGCGCGACAGATGCTCCGTCGAAGACGCGCTGGAAAGTAATGACACACATTTTTATTCCAGCTCAGCTGGTATTAATTATGCCGCGCGACTTGACGTGCCCGAGGTTATTGGGTTTGACTTCACTTGACGCCGATTGCTCCGAATTCGCTAACGTTGCAGAAATCGGGTTTCGCCGAAATGGCGTCAAAAAATACCGGAACACGATTGGTCGGTTTTTAAAAATAGATTTTTTTTAATTCTATTTTTTAGATTTTTTCTTAATTCTGTTTTTTAATATATTTTTTTTAATATTTGAAACGGGGATAATCCCCGTAGTAAAAAAGGTTGACTCCTAAAAATTGACGTTTAAAGGTGGACAATCCCATAATCCGTTTCATGTAGTTGCCTGGCTGAATAAACCGGAGTACCCGTCGAAAGTTGTTACAGTTAGACTGCGAATAAGATCGGCGATAAATCGGCAAGAGATACGGCGGCGATCAGTTTATCGGCTCGAGATTTCAATTTTCCACGGGCTAAAGTTGAGCTCGCCGGACGCAAAAATCGTTCGCCGATAAGTGAAAGTGCAAACATGCGGCGCGCTCGAAAAATGCGCGGGGTTATTTGAGGTCGCCGGCTAAGCAAATATTTTTGCAATCAAGCTGGCGTCCCGAAAACGTCGATTGACGAAAACGCGTCGATCAGCCGATTCTCAGTTTGCGATGTCGTGGCGATAAACTGAATAGTTATCGGCTAAAAATAATCGGAGGTTTATAATAGATTGTTTACCATCAGTCATCCGACCATTTTTCGTCGTTTATCAATCGACGACGTTTCCTGGTATGTAGAGCCAAACGAATCGCGCCGTAGCTCGAATCAAGTGACAACCCTTTAATCGGGGATAATTGGCCGGCTTTCGACGAAAGTGCGCTCAGACCGATGCCGAAGTGATGGCTTCGGAGGCGCTTATGGAAATGAGTTGATTTGCGTCGAGAGGATTTAAGGGGAAATTGAAAGAAATTTGAAATACTTTTTATTGCGACCTAAGATGCTTTGACGCTTTCTCTTCTAAAGGGTAAAGTGTAGAGAATCTACTAAAATGAATTTTTTTTACTTGTGTTTATTTCAAAGACAAGAATATAATAATTTGTTATTGGTTTTCTTACTCTAAAAATTCTTTTGTGGTGAATTGATATCTGATTTATTTGGTTTCAAATATTTCCGATGATATGATGAACTGATGTAAAGTAATATGTAAAAAGTATACAAAATTTGGGAATAATTTATTATAACATTTAATACAAAGTAGAATATCATAGATAGCAAGCTATCTATGATATTCTACAATGCAGTCCTATGGCCCTTAAATAGCAGATTTTACGAAGCAAGATCGCTGAAATTATGGTAAGTTTAGTTTTGACAATCTCCTAGGTAAACATGAATATATAAGTATCATTTATGCAACATATATATGGTAAAACATATATGCTAGCATTTACGTGACATAAATAGCAACATATATATGGGTAATTCCATGCCGAACGAGCATGACCACACGACCATTTTAGATTTGTGAATTAAGTTGATAAAACGATTCGTTAGGTAAAAATATCATTGTTTGCAACCTGTTACCCTTTTTCAAATTTTTACAATTTGTATGAGCGATATTTGATTTTCCGCTATAAGGGGCGATTTTAGACACGCTTTTCGAATTTTATGTTATACGACTGACTTTGCGGTTAAAACAATGAACAAATACACTTTTATAGGAACACTAATTTAGTGGAAAATCAACTCATGAAGTCCCCGAAGCCAAATTTTTGGTCTAAGATATCCAAAATAGCGGCTTTGTGTAAAAACCACTTTTTACAAAAAAATGCAATACCCAAAATACAGATCCAAAAAATTAGTTTTTTTGGCTTTATCTATTCATTTATACATGGACAATTATAATATAATGATTTTACTCTCTTTTTTTCTTTAAAGTATCCAAAATGACGGATTTGTCATTTTGGATACTTATAATTTGATAATTTGAAAAAAACGTTTTATTAGAAATTAATTACTCAAAATGTGAATTAATAAACAAATTGTTTTCTATTACTTTATACTTTATTAACATTTCTTTCGGTGCGCAATCTCCAATTCAAAGCGGCTCATTTCGTTGGCATCACCTTAACGCGGAAGTGAGCGGCCGAAGGGTCGCGGCGCCAGGACGAGCGGTCGAACTTCCGCCAGCGGTGGAACCAGTTTGATCCGCCGAACGAGCTCGACGCCGCCCCCTAATCGCGCTTCGGCATTGCGTAACGTTTAGCACGCGAGGCTCATCCTTCGAACCCCGGGGCAGGATCCGAAAAAAATGGCAAAACCGAAGTTTATGGAATTTCATTGAAACGTCGTAAAAAGTCCGGGGTTGGGGTCCGGAGTTGTTTGAATAAATTAGCGGTGACGAGGAGAATGGTAAAAAAATGGAAAGAGATGGTTTCGCTCAAACTTTTTTCTTTTTTTTGAACCTTCACTGGAACAATTGGGGATAGATGATGGTTTGTTTTCCATCTGGAAATAGTTCATCCGAAATAGCGCGACGTTCAAGGCCGCAGGAAGCGATTGACAAACAAGTGGAACTGCTCGGCGCGCCAACTATTTTTGCATTTTTCAAGCGCGAACGCACGCGCTCGATCATTTCCCTAATCATTTTCGAGTCGCAGTCCCCTTGGACTTCGTCCGATGAAAATCCGTCCGCCGTTTGATTGGCAATCGTTCCGCGTGTTTGATATCTACTCGATCTTCCAGACTCTCCAACATCGAGACCTTTTCTTCGGTCAACGTTTGTTTCGCGAATCCAAAAAATCATTTAACTCCTGAAAAGGTTGTTCAGAAAATGTTGGAGTAACTTTTCCTTGTATCTGGACGGCATCTCTGGTCTGATTCAGGCATATAATGATCTGTCTGAAAGAAATTTTATTTCATTCATACCTGGTTCTCTGACTGAAACAATTTTTGTCTGATTTAGGAAATCGAAAAAATTTAATCTTTGTTTGACCTAAAACAGACGTCTTCCGATTTCCTAATTTCAGTCAGGAAGCTGCAGCATTAAAGTACTATATTAAAAAGTACTATATTAATTTTTATGGTTCCTGACTCCTGCTAGATTGTTGCCAGACTCGAAATAGTCTTTCCCGTGAATCATTCGAAAAAGTGCCTGGTTCATTAAAATGCTGATTTCCCAGCTAGAAAACCATTCGATGACTAAATTCGGCTCGTGTTAACATATTCATCGGGGCCAGCGTTGCTACGAGGGATTCACTTTCGTCTCGCGTTCACACGAGAGAAATCGTCGGCGCAATCCTACACGCGTATCCTTGAGGAACCGCGACGCGGTTCAATGGTTACGCCGCGCCGTTCCAACGGATGAACTCGGCGCGCGCGAGCGCGATGACGAGTGTTTTAGCGCGATTGTTCGACGATCGAAGGCCAGGCTTGACGCGCTGGATCAATTGTAACGAGGCTGCGGCGAACTAACGGCCAACAGACTTACGGTCCGTAAATTTTCGTCGGGAGCACTTCTTGTCTCCTTTGCGGCGCGAATCACGGATGAAAAGGCGCGACGCAAAAAGCATTCGTAGTTGAACCCTCTTAAGAGTACAGGAATGTATAGAACCAGATCCTGAAATGGCCAAACTGTTTAATCTCACGAAGAATATCGTAAAGTTAATTGGTTGGTACATTTTGCGAAATGGTTGGTGAATTTTACGAAACAAAAATACATACGATGGTCGATATAGTATGATGAATGAAACTTTTTTAATGTATGCATTTTTAAATGAGTTTTCTACAATTTTTGAGATATTCAAGTTTGTAATTTTTGTATATTTTCGTATTTTGACGAGATTATTTGAACATTTCTGTACGTCGGTTTTTACATGAAACAGTCAGAATCCACAGGTTGAATCAACAGGTTACGCCAGGACGAAACTGTTTCGGGACGCGGAAATGTCCCGGATCGGAGGAAAAAGAGACTCGCGACCCAATTGCATAATGAACCGTGGAAACGCGAGCGTCGGTTTGTTGTTGGGATCGGGTCGAGAGGTACGATGCACTCGGGTAATAGCACACTTTTCTCGTGGCGGCGAAACCGCCGTGCTGTAAGCGCGAGTAACGAACGAGAGTGAAAGAAATTTCTCTTTCGTTCGACGCCCATCGTCATTCTCGCCTTTTCTCTTGTGTACGCTTTTCTCACGACAAATCGGATTCCACCGTTTCGCGATTGGTACATAAAGGTGCCGATCTTATTTAAGGAAGATGTCAGGAGGAGGTTACAAATGTAGGTCGATTTATTTCTGTAATATTACCGATTTTTTCTGTATTGTTACCGATTTTTTCTGTACTATTACCGATTTTTTCTGTAATATTACCGATTTTTTCTGTAATATTGCTGATTGTACCGTAATTTTTCATTAATATACCGATTTCCCTCAAAAACTTCGTGACAGCATTACCTTAAATAAACTCGAAGTTAACCTATCGAAGTCGACGGTTTTCGGTCATCGACTTGTAACGTGCCAATTAAAAGTTAGCGGAGAAAGAGCGCGAAAAGGATTCGATGGATGAACCGGTCGAGGCACGATATATCAACGGGTGACGCGCCGTGGAAATCGGCCAGGCTGAAATCATTTATTGCGCGCGTTATCGAGTGAAAGTGATACCGAATTGAATTAATTGAAAACGCGGCACGAGAGTGCGAGACATTTTCGGACGGTGCGCGAGTGTTTGCTCGCGATTAGCATGGAATTCAATTACGTCCAGCGAGATAAATGCCGTTTCACGGATTTTGACGCGGCGTGGCCGCGACAATCGACCGTCGCGCATGGCGGGAATAGAAAGCGCAGTTCGACGAGTTATCAGTCAGTTTTGACGGACGCCACATGTGACGGTTTTTTTGCGACTCGTCGCCTTAAATGCCGGCACTTCGATTCGATGGGTTTCGTCGGGACATTTCGGTTGACATGATGTTAGCTTCGAACATTAATTCTGAATAGAATTATTGAGACGGTATTAATGTTGTAATTTTTTTAACATCATTACTTCTTGTCTTCAATATATACGAAGTTTTTGAAGTTCTCAAAATGTCGAATTTTTTGAAGTAATTGAAGATTCTGAAGTTTTGAAGTTGAGTTAACATAGAATTTACATCTTGGTGGCGAATTGTTTTTTTTTTCGATTTACTTTTTGTTGATAATTTTTTTTTATTTAAATTTGTATCCGGAGAAATTTTTATCCAGAAAATTGACTTTTTTCTAGAGACCGCCGTTTTATCCCAAATGAATATTTTGAAAAAAGAATTTCGTAACTAAGAGCAGAATACATTTTCGTTTAAGGGGACATTTATTTAGATTTGGCTGAAAAATAAGCAATTTTTGGATTTTTTTTGTCCTCAAAAAACAAAATGTTGGTTCGCGTGAATATTTTCACAACTTCTAGCATAGCGCTCGAACAATTCATTCGATTTACGTTCTGTAAAGTCTGCCTTGAAGTATATACTTTTTTGTATGACATATACCTAAAATAAAGGAGAAAAATGCTAATTACTATATTTTGGGCGAGGTTTATTTACAAAAAAAGTAGTAAAAAAACTTTTTTACAAATGCCCGTAACTTAGTCAATTTCCGTCCAATTTCATTCTAGTTAGACATACGTCATACAAAAAAGTATATCCTTCAAGGTAGAAGGACAGAACGTAAACCGGATAAGTTGGAACAAAAAAATTCTTAAAAATAAGTAATTTTTCCCTTCTAGAAAGGTACCCCCTTAAAGTTACCGAAGATAACATTCGGTAGCATTTCGAAAGGAAGCATCTTAGACAAACAGTCGAATTCGACTATTCTCCATCTATCCATGGAATTGAAAATGATCATTGAAATATTTCGATCGGAACAAATTGATTCGAATTCATTCTCCGCGCTAGATTGGAAAAGTTTCATTGGAATACATCAACTGGAACATTTTCATTTGAACACTCCGAACTTCCGCACGGAGGGTAATTTATGTGGAACACTGCGCACATTCCGTTCGGGGCACGAAAAAGGATCGAAAGTGGCGGTGGCGCAATTTGTCGATTCCGACCGGGTCCAGAAAGAGAAAGAGCGACGGCCTTTTTGCTCCAATTTCTCGGCGCGCAGACATTTGAGGAAATCGTTATCGTATGCACGGAAGGTGCGCGTATAAATAACACCTATACGCCGGCGATCGGCGTGTGTTCACACACGGCGGTTTATCGGCGGAGCAGGAAGTCACTGGGTTCGCTCGCGCGCTCTCTATTCTCACTCGTACTGTAATTTTCTTGCGCGCCGTTCTTCCTCTTCGGCAATTTTCATCGCCACTCTTAACCGCTTTTGCCGTTACGCAATCGGCCTTTTTCCTCTCCGCCACTTTTACTTCAAAACCAGCGACGCGGCTTAATATTCATTTTCCTTCGATTAAACCGCGCGTCAGCGGCCGACCAGCTTAATGAAAGTCGCCGATGGACGATTGTCAAACAATGAACGTGTTTGAGGAAACGTGGCAGGTGATCGATGGGAAAGTTGCTCCTAACGTGATCAATGATCGTCGAAAATCGGCCCAAAACGATCTTTTCGACTACCGACGATCATTTTTTGCTTTTTTTGTCTAAGGAGATACCGATCTTTGTTGATTTCCTGGCTCTAACTAAGATGACTCTAAAATCATCATTTCTCCACTACCGATTTTCGACGATTATTTTACCGATCAAAATCATACTTCACTCACGCTTTTCCCAAGCTTTATAGTTCTCCCAGAACCGATTGTCGCCGAATTCTAATTGGTTATTTTACCGATCAAAACCGATCTGTCCCGATTTCTTGTCCATCAGGCCAATCAAAAACGATCGTTTTCCGCCTGCCTTTTTCTCAACGATCATTTTTCGCTTCTTTTGCCAAAATAGTTGCCGATCTTCGCTGATTTCCTCTCGATTAATATACCGTGTCGCCAATCAATTGCGATCGGCGTCAAGCGCGCGATTAATTTCAATTCGCGGTTGCCGGAAGTGGTCGACTATCAACGTTATCGCCCATTTAATAAGAGCCCGGACTGTGAGGCGCGGCGTTAATCAAAACAAATCGGCCGCGGTTTCGTTCGCTCGATGTCGGTTCGCGGCGAAAAACGATAATTGCAATCGGCGCGGCGAGCTCTTAATTGCGCAAAAGTCATTCGGCCGAAACCGGGGAGCAAGACGATCGGCGCGATGTGGAAACGAGTCCGGGCCGCGAGCGCGCGCCGCCGGTGAAAGTTGCTCGGGCCACTTTCCCCCTGACGAGCAGTCGCGCGATCGCTGCCGTTTCCGGGCTCGGTGCCCCCACCGCCGTCACTTTTGCACCAACACTTGCACTTTACCTGCCGACGCGCTCCTTCCGCGCTGTTCGGCGCAACCGAATCAGCGACGACGTGAATTCGTGGATCCAATTTTTACGATTTTCGAGTATTTTTTAAATGGATAAACGAGATTCGTTTTCGGAATTTCTGAATAAAAATGTTTAAATTTACAGGATCATTGAGTTATTTTTGTATGAATTATTTCTAATTCATACAAATATATGTTTGTACCTTATGAAACGTTGTCAGACATTGTCAACTTTTTAAGAAGGAGGCGATTTTCCAAATTTTGGAATAAATTTGGAAAAATAAATTATTATAGATATTAAAAAATATATTAAAAATATAGATATTAAACAATATAGATTTTTTGTTTCGCGATTAGACATTTATATCCTTTTTCAGAAAAAAGGAACCCTTTATAGAACTTTTCAGATAATATGTCGATTGCAGAACTTTTCAAAGGTTCTCACAGCATTTTTCAGGGATTTTATTCATTCACGAAAGTTCATTTTCCGCAATGAAAAAATATATTAATAGTACAAACATACGCATGTTTGGCTGCAGACATACTGTATGTTTGCAATGGAACTAGTAAACGCAGTACGTTTGGGACAACAATACCAGCATGTGTACAGATATTCTGTCCATTCAAACACATGGGAATCGATCGATCGATTCCCATGGAACTATTCGTTGCTTTTAACGAAGCGCCAGGTTCAAACGGTAAAAC